>PISX010036672.1:0-11723 GCA_004024625.1 Mellivora capensis | reverse complement strand
TCAAAAAGGAGAATTTCAGACCAATATCCCTGATGAGTATGGATGCCAACATTCTCAACAAGATCCTAGTTAATAGCATCCAACAGTACGTTAAAAAGATTGTCCTCCAGGACCGGGTGGGATTTATCCCCGGAATGTAGGGGTGGTTCAACATTTGCTAATCAACCAATGTGAGAGAACAAATCAATAAGAGAAGAGAGAAGAACCACATGGTCCTCTCAACTGATGCAGAAAAAGCATTCGACAAGATACAGCATCCTTTCCTGATCAAAACTCTTCAAAGTATAGGGATAGAGGGAACATTCCTCAACTTCATAAAATCTATCTATGAAGAACACACAATGAAGACAGCAAATGTCATTCTCCATGGGGAAAAGCTGACAGCCTTCCCATTGAGATCAGGAACGTGACAAGGATGCCCACTCTCACCACTGTTGTTCAACATGGTACTGGAGGTCATGGCAACAGCGATCAGACAGCAAAAAGAAATAAAATTTATTCAAACTGGTAAAGAAGAAGTCAAACTTTCTCTCGTTGTAGATGACATGATACTTTATATGGAAAAGCCAAAAAAGTCTCCATCACTAAACAACTAGAACTCATACAGCAATTCAGTAATGTGGCAGGATACAAAGTCAATGTACAGAAATCAATTGCTTTCTTATACACTAACAATGAAAATATAGGAAGGGAAATTAGAAAATCAATTCCATTTACTATAGCACCAAGAACCATAAGATACCTGGGAATAAACCTAACCAAAGAGGTAAAGGATCTGTACTCGAGGAACTATAAAACACTCATGAAAGAAATGGAAGAAGACACAAAAACATGGAAAAGCATTCCATGTTCATGGATCAGAAGAATAAACATTGTCAAAATGTCTACACTGCTTAGAGCAATCTATACTTTTTTTTTAATTTTTTTAATTTTTAAATTTCTTTTCAGTGTTCCAGAATTCATTGTTTATGCACCAGACCCAGTGCCCCTTGCAATACATGCCCTCCACAATACCCACCACTAGGCTCACCCAACCTCCCCCCCCCACCCCTCCAAGACCCTCAGTTCCTCAGAGTCCACAGTCTTTCATGGTTAATCTATACTTTCAATGCCATCCTGATCAAAATTCTACTGGCATAGTCAGAGAGCTTGAACAAACAATCCTAAAATTTGTATAGAACCAGAAGAGACCCCAAATTGCTAAGGAAATGTTGAAAAAGAGAAACAAAGCTGGGGGCATCACATTGCCTGATTTCAAGCTATATTACAAAACTGTGATCACTAAGACAGCATGGTACTGGCAGAAAAACAGACACATAGGTCAATGGAACAGAACAGAGAGCCCAGATATGGATCCTCAACTCTATGGTCAAATAATATTTGACAAAGCAGGAAAAAATATCCAGTGGAAAAAAGACAGTCTCTTCAATAAATGGTGCTGGGAAAACTGGACCACTATGTATAGAAGAATGAAGCTCGACCATTCTCTTACACCACATACACAAAGATAAACTTGAAATGGATAAAAGACCTCAATGTGAGGCAGAAATCTATTAAAATCCTAGAGGAGAACATAGTAACTTCTTCGACATCGGCGACAGCAACTTCTTTCAAGATATGTCTCCAAAGGCAAAGCAAACAAAAGTGAAAATGAACTTTTGGGACTTTGTCAAGATAAAAAGCTTCTGCACAGCAAGGGAAACAGTCAACAAAACAAAGAGGCAACCCATGGAATCGGAGACGATATTCGCAAATGACAAAGGGCTGATATCCAATATCTATAAAAAACTCAACGAGACACATGAAAAAATGTTCATCATCATCACCCATCAAGGAAATTGAAATCAGAGCCACATTAAGATACCACCTTATACCAGTTAGAATGACCAAAATTAGCAAGATAGGAAACAGCAAGAGTTGGAGAGGATGTGGAGAAAGGGGTACCCTCTTACACTGTTGGTGGGAATGCAAGTTGGTGCAGCCACTTTGGAAAACAGTGTGGAGATTCCTTAAGAAATTAAAAATAGAGCTACCCTGTGACCCTGTGATTGCACTACTGGGTATTTACCCCAAAGATACAGATGTAGTGAAAAGAAGGGCCATCTGTACCCCAATGTTCATAGCAGCAATTGCCACAGTCACCAACATGTGGAAAGAGGCAAGATGCCCTTCAAGAGACGAATGGATAAAGATAATGTGGTCCATATATACAATGGAGTATTATGCCTCCATCAGAAAGGATGAATACCCAACTTTTATATCAGCATGGATGGGTCTGGAGGAGATTATGCTGAGTGAAATAAGTCAAGCAGAGAAAGTCGATTATCATATGGTTTCACTTACTTTTGGAGCATAAGGAATAACATGTAGGGCATTAGGAGAAGGAAAGGAAAAGTGAATTGGGGGAAATCAGAAGGGGAGATGAACCATGAGAGACTGTGGACTCCCGAGGAACAAACCGAGGGTTTTACAGGGGTGGCGGTAGAGTGATGAGTGAGCCTGGTGGTGGATATTAAGGAGGGCATGTATTGTAGGGAGCATTGGGTACAGTGCATAAACAATGAATCTTGGTACACTGAGAAAATTTAAAAAAACAAAATGGAAAAAAATAACGATAATTTGAAAAGTTGCAGGAGTTGAGAAGAGTTACATACAAAGGTAATCCCTTAAGGCTATTAGCTGATTTTCATCAGAAGTTTTGTGGTTTTCAGAGGGGAATGACATAATATATCCAAAATGCTTAAAGGGAAAACCTGCAGCTAGAATACTCTAACTAGCAAGGCCATCATTCAGAATAGGAGAGAGTTTCCCAAACAAAAGTTAAATGAATTGACAACCACTAAACCAGCCCTATAAGAAAGGCATCTATGAGTGGAAAACAAAAACCATAAGTAAGAGTAAGAAAAATAGGAAGCGCAAACACAGAAACAAGTTTATCTGTAAAAATCAGTCAAGAGAAGCACAAAATAAAAGGATGAATGGGGCACCTGGGTGGCTTAGTTGGTTAAGCATCTGCCTTTAGCTCAGGTCATGATCTCAGGGTCCTGGGATCAAGTCCCACATCAGACTCCCTGCTTTGCTTTGCAGGGAGTCTGCTTCTGCTTCTTCCTCTGCTCCCCCTTCCCCACCTGTGTGTGCACATTCTTTCTCTTTCAAATAAATAAAAATCTTTTTTTTAAAGATACAAAATATAATACCAAATATCTGAAACACAGAGGGGAGAGGAGTAAACAATGAGTTCAAAATTAAGCAAGCATCAGCTTAATACAGACTGCTATATGCAGAAGATTTTATATATAAACCGAATGGAAACCACAAATCAAAAACAGTAATAGATATTTTTTAAAAAGAAGGAATTCAAGTATTTCACTAAAGCCAGCTAAAAGAGCAAGAGAACAAAGGAACAGAAAAACTACAAAACAACCATAAAACAAGTAACAGAATGACAGTAAATACACACATCAATAATCACTTTGAATGAAAATGGACTAAATGCTCCAATTAAAAGGCAGAGTGATGGAATCAATAAAAAAGCAAGACTCATCTGTCTATATGCTGCCTACAAGAAATTCATTTCAGACCTAAAGAAACATGCAGATTGAAAGTGAAGGGATTAGGAAACATTTATCATTGCAAATGAAAAGGAAAAAAACTGGAGTAACAATGTTTCTATAAAAACAGACTTAAAAACTGTAACAAGAGACAAAGGACTCTATATAATCATAAATAGTACAATCCAACAAGATATAACAATTGTAAATATTTTTTTAAAAACTACGCACATAAAATGGGTGCTCCCAAATACAGCAGCTAATAACAAACATGAAGTAATCAATAGTAATACAATGATAGTAGGGGACTTTTAACACCCTACTGACATCAATGGATAGATCATCCAAAAAGAAAATCAATAAGGAAACTGGCTATGAAGGATACATGGAACCAGATGGAACTAACAGATATATTCAAAACATTCTGTTCTAAAAGAGCAGAATACACATTCTTTTCAAGTGCACATGGAACACTGTCTAGAACATATCACATATTAGGCCACAAAACAAGTCTCAATAAATTAAAAAGGATTGAGGTCATACCATGTATCTTTTCAGTCCACATGCTATGAAACTACAAATCCACCACAAGAGAAAGCCTGGAATGAACACAAATACATGGAGGTTAAATAGCATGCTGCTAAACAATGAATGGGTCAACTAAGAAATCAAGGAGGAAATCACAAAATACATAGAGACAAAACACAATGTTCCAAAATCTGTGGAATTCATCAAAAGCTGTTCTAAAAGGGAAGTTTATAGCACTTCAGGCCTACCTAAAGAAACTAGAAAAATTCCAAATAAACAACCTACCTTTACTTCTAAAGGAACCAGAAAAGAAAACCCAAAACTAGTAGAAGGAAGGAAATTACAAAGATTACAGCAGAAATAAAATAGAAACTAATAAAAACAATAGAACAGATTAATGAAACCAGGAGCTGGTTCTTTGAAAGATCAACAAAATTGATATACTTTTAGCCAGACTCTTAAATAAATGGGTGTTGGGGATAGGGAAAGACTCAAAATCAGAAATGGAAGAGATATACGAAATGATAGGAAATAAATATAGAAAACTATAAGAATATTCTGAAAAATTATATGCCAACAAGTTGGACCTAGAAGAAATAAATACATTCCTAGAAATATATAACCCCCCCAAAACTGAACCAAGGAGAAATAGAAAATTTAAACCAATTACCTGCAATGAAATTGAATCAGTCAAAAAACTCCCAGGAAACAGAAGTCCAAGACCAGATGGCTTCATAGGGGAATTCTACCAAACATCTTTAAAGAAGAATTAATACCTATTCTCAAACTATTCCAAAAGGAGAAGAGGAAGGAAAGCCCAATTCATTGTATGAAGCCAGCATTACCCAGATACCAAAACTAGATAAAGACACATGCACACACATACACACACACACACACACACCAACTACAGGCCAGTATTTCTGATGAGCATAGATGCAAATTCCTCAACAAAACTATCAATCTCAATCTAATGATACATTTAAAGAAAAATAATTCACCTCAATCAAGTGGGATTTATCCCTGGGATAGAGGGGTGATTCAATAGTCACAAGTCAATCAATATGATATATGACATCAAAAAAAGGGATAAAGTTGTATCATTTCAATAGATGCAAAAAAAGTATTTGACAAAGTACATCTATTCATTATAAAAACCCTCAATGAAATAGGATTAGAGGGAACATACCTCAACATAATAAAGGCCATATGTGAAAAATCATAACTAACATCATACTAATTGGTGGAAAACAGTGTTTCCCCAAGGGTCAGGAAGAAGACAGGGGTGTCCACTCCCACCACTATTATTTAATTAGTACTGGAATTCCTAGTAGACACAGCAATCAGACAAGAAGAAGGAATAAAAGATATCCAAATTGGTAAGGAAGAAGTAAAACTTAAACTATTTGCAGACAACATGATGCTGTATATAGAAAACCCTCTAAAGACTCCACCAAAAAACTACTAGAACTGAAAAATTCAGTAAGGTTGAAGGATAAAAAATTAACATACAGAAATCTGTGGCATTGTATATGCTGGTAATGAAGAAACAGAAAGAGAAGTTAAAGCAATCCCATTTACAATTGTACTAAAGATAATACTTAGGAATAAACCTCCCCAGGGAGGTGAAAGACATATTCTGAAAAGTATAAAACATTGATGAAAGATACTGAAGATGACACAAACAAGTGGAAAGGTATTCCATTTTCATGGATTGGAAAAACAAATGTTAAGATGTCTACTGGGTGTGGTGCATAAACAATGAATTTTGGATCACTGAAAAAAAAACTAAATTAAAAAAAAAAAAAGATCTCCATGCTATCCAGGGGCACCTAGGTGGCTCAGTCAGTTAAGCATCTGACTGATTTCAGCTCAGGTCATAATCTCAGGGTCATGAGATCAAGCCCTGCATCAGGCTCCATTCTGGGCATCGAGCCTACTTAATATTCTCTCCCTCTCCCTTTGCCCCTCCCCACCATTTGCTTTCTTTCTTTCTCTCTCTCTCTCTCTCTCTCTCTCTCTCAGAAAAAAAAATTCATGCTATCCAAAGCAGTCTACAGATTTAATGTGATCTATCAAAATATCAACAACACTTTCACAGAACTGGAAAAAAAATCCCAAAATTTGTATGGAAACACAGAAGACCCCAAAGAACCAAAACAATCTTGAAAAAGAAATCACAATTCTAGCTTTCAAGTTATACTACACAGACATAGTAATCAAAACAGCATGGTACTGGCATGAACACAGGCACATAGACCAATGAAATGGAATAAGAAGCCCAGAAAACCCACAATTATGTAGTCAATTAATCTTGGGCAAAGGAGGAAAGAATACACAATAGGAGAAAAAGCCTTTTCAACAAATGGTATTGGGAGAACTAGATGGTGACATCCAAAGAATGAGACTGGCCCTGGACCAATGGCTTACACTATACACAAAGATAAATTCAAAATGGACTAAGGTTCTAAATGTAAGACTTGAAACTATAAATATCCTAGAAGAGAGCACAGGCAGTTATTTCTCTAACATCAGACATAGAGCCTTTTTTCTAGATGGGTCTCCTGAGGCCAGGAAAACAAAAGCAAAAATAAACTATGGGACTACATCAAAATAAAAAGCTTTTGCACAATGAAGAACAAAAATCAACAGAACTAGAAGGCAACCAGGGTGCCTGGGTGGCTTAGTGGGTTAAGACTTTGCCTTCAGCTCAGTTCATGATCTCAGGGTCCTAGGATCAAGCCCCACATCGGGCTCTCAGATCAGCAGGGAGCCTGCTTCCCCCTCTCTCTCTGTCTGCCTCTCTGCCTACTTGTGATATCTCTCTCTCTCTCTCTGTCAAATAAATAAAATCTTTAAAAGAAAGCTAGAAGGCAACCTACAGAATAGGAGAAAATATTTGCAAATGACATATCCAAAAAAGAGTTAGTATCCAAAATATATAAAGAAATTATAAAACTTAATACCACCAAACCAAACAAGCCAATTTAAAAAATGGACAGAAGACATAAACAGACATTTCTCCAAAGAAGACATATGGATAACCAACAGACTAAAGAAAAGATGCTCACTACTTATCAGGGAAATGCAAATCAAAACTACAATGAGATATCAACTCATACCTGTCAGATTGGCTAGAATAAAAATCACAAGAAACAAGTGTTGGAGAGGATGTGGAGACAAAGGAACCCTCATGCACTACTGGCGGGAGTGCAAATTGGTACAGCCACTGTGGAAAACAGTATGGAATTTCCTCAAAAAGCAAAAAATGGAACTATGCGATCCAGTAATTACATTATGGCTATTTACTCAAAAAATACAAAACACTAATTGAAAGGGATACATGCAATGGTATGTTTATTGCAGCATTATTTACAATAGCCAAATTGTGGAAGCAGCCCTAGGTGTTTACTAATAGATGAACAAAGAACACATACACACATAGTAATGTTATTCAGCTATAAAAAATGAAATCTTGCCATTTGCAACAACATGGATGCAGTTGGAGAGTATAATGCTAAGTGAAATAAGCCAGTCAGAGAAAGACAAATACTATATGATCTCACTCATATGTGGAATTTAAGAAACAAATGAGCAAAAGGTGGGGGGTGGGGTGGGAGAGAGACAAACCAAGAAACAGACTCTTAACTATAGAGAACAAACTGATGGTTACCAGAGGGGAGGTGGTGGGGGAGATGGGTGAAATAGATGATATACACTTATTATGATGAGCACTGAGTAATGTATAGTGTATTTGAGTCACTTTATTGTACCCTGAAACTAATACAACACTGTATGTTAACTATACTGGAATTAAAATTAAAAAACTTAATTAAAGTGTGACCTAATCAGGTCCAAATCAATTCAAAGATTTATTCAAGCCACACTTCCTCTATGAAGCCTTTCCTAACTATTCCATCCCTCACTGGTCCTTTCTTTTCCTTCATCTGTATATCACTTGGTTTACACCACATTGTTTTGTGCTTGATTATATGATTGTACACAATTTTTTTTTGGTATTTTTTTGTTGTCTTAAATTCTTCCTCTCATACCTGGAGAGTAGGGACACAACTCCCTACTAAATTTAGACACGGTACTAAACATGCAGTAATAATCTTCATTCTCATCTTCTTGTTACTAGCCAGGGTATTTTAAATGTTTTCAGAAGTTTTCTTTACCCTCCCCACTTTGTGTCAATACAATATATGTAAGCCATAACTTAATTATCCAGAAGATTAAAATTCAGGCTTTGAACATATGACTTCCAATCATGTTATTGGAAGTTACAACCACTTAAAACTATGTTGCTACTGTAAAGTGTAGTAATTAAGACAGAGTAGTAATGGCCCAAGAATAGACAAACTGACTGATGAACAGGAAAAATCTAAGAAACAGACCTATACATAAGTCGTCATTCAATTTATGGTCAACAGGGCAGTGGAAAAGGATGATCTTTTCAATATATGTGGCTGAGTCAGCTGGATATTCATATAGGAAGAGAATATACTTTTGCTTTTACCTCATACCATATGCAAAAAAAAATCACTGCCAAATGGGTTGTAAATCTAAATGTGCAGCACAAAGAATATAGTCAATGGTATTGTAATAGCAGTGCATGGGGATATATGATAGCTACACTTGCAGTGAGCATAACATAACATATAGAGTTGTTCAATCAGTATGTTGTATACCTAAAACTGATGAAACATCATGTATCAACTATACTCAAACTTAAAAAAAAAATGTGAAAAATTAAAGCTTTAAAAAAGGAGAGGAAAATAATGGTCCTTGTGACCTTGTAAGTAGGCAGGAATTTTTTTTTTAAACAAGACACAAAACTATACAGAGTGAAAGTTGATTAATTTTTTAAAAAGATTTTATTTATTTATTTTATTTATTCATTTGACAGAGATCACAAGTAGGCCGAGAAGCAGGCAGTGAGGCTTGATCCCAGGACCCTGGGATAACGACCTGAGCTGAAGGCAGAGGCTTTAACCCACTGAGCCACCCAGGTGCCCCAAAATTAAGAATATTTAATTAATCAAAAGACATCACAAAGGAGAAGGCAAACAATGGTTGAAGATATGCATATACAACAATCCAGCCATATAGATCATATACAGACATACCTATCCAAAATACATAAAGAACCTCTAAAATCTATGAGAAAAAAACAAAGAAATAAACACTTACAAAGAAAGATATCCAAATGGCCAGTAAGCATGAAAAGGTGCCCTACTATATTAATCATCAGAAATGCAAACTAGGGGCGCCTGGGTGGCTCAGTGGGTTAAAGCCTCTGTCTTTGGTTCAGGTCATGATTTCAGGGCCTGGGATTGAGCCCCACATCGGGCTCTCTGCTCAGCGGGGAGCATGCTTCCCCTTCCCTCTCTGCCTGCCTCTCTGCCTACTTGTGATCTCTGTCTGTCAAATAAATAAATAAATCTTAAAAAAAAAAAAAAAAGAAATGCAAACTAAACCCCCAGTACCACATCAGTGCATATCCCCAGAATGGCTAAGATGAAGATACTGAGTGTTGACAGGTGTACAGCAAGCACAGATTGTTGGAAAATGAAACAAACACTTCAATTTTAATATATGTGCTGCCGAAGCGAGCACGATACAAACACTTCAGAAAACAGTTTGGCCGTTCTAAAGCTTACCATACACCTAAGATCTAGTAATTCCACTCTAAGATATAGATCAACAGAAATGCACACATCTGTTCAACAAAAGACAAATACTCCTATAAAAGTCTATACCACCACAATATATAATAACAAAAAAAGGGACATTGCTCAAATACCCATCAACACTATAATGGATATATCACTTGGGGAATAGTCATGCAACAGTATACTTTATAGTAATGAAAATGAGTGCTTTATGACTATTCACATCAAAATGATGACACTAACAAACAATGTTGTGTCAAAGAAGCCAGATACTAAAGAGTACATGCTATATATTTACATGCATATAAAGTACAAAAATAAAACTGCTTCTTGAAGTCAGGATGATGCTTACCCTTGGGAGGAGAGGGTAGTGACTGGAAAGAAGGACTGGAGAGACACCCAGGTGTTGGTAATACTCTTTTCTGAATTTGGGTATTGACTGCATAGGTAATTTAGCTGTGCAAACGGGTGGTACATTTATGTGCACTTTTTTGTATGTATATTACTACTTCAATAGAAAGTTTTTAAATATATAACCTAATCTACTCTTAAAATAGTGTGAGAGCCTACCCAAAGATGACTGGTACCATAAAAAGACCCTTAAGCAATATATTTTTTTAAAAGGGAATTAAAATTTATAGTTAACGCTGAAAAAATGGTGAAACCAAAATTGTTTTTTCTTTTTAAATATTTAGGTGTAAGTTCAACTTACACCTAAATCAATTTAAATATTTAGGTGTAAGTTCAATTTACACCTAAATCAATTCTTAGATTAAATAAAGCAACAAGTTTGCAAACCAATTCATTTTTCTTAACCATTATATTAGACATATTTTACATTTTTTATAACATGATCAATTTTGCCAAGAGCTTAAAGAGTTTTCCAAGAACTTTTTAATCCTTGGATACTTAAATCATTCTCTTTTAGAGTTTCTAACATTCAATCATCCTCATAGATTTTTACTCTTTAATTATTAATCCACTTAACAGTTGTTTCATCATATCCAATTATTTCACAAAATGTTTCATTTTGATTACACTTGCAATTTTGCATCAGTGTATTTACTTGTCATGCCATGGTTATTAGATCTGATTCCTTAAAATAAAAACAGGCAAAACAGATAAAATTTGCAATGTTCTAGTCTGTTTTGACCTTACTATCCTATTAAAAAAAAAAAAAGAGGCTCTAACTGCTTTAATTTTTGTTTTGCCTAATATTATATTTAAATTACAAATTCTTACATATTCTAGTATAAAGAGCAACATTCCTATTATTAAAGATGAGTGGCAACTTAATGATACAAAAATAGGCCTTAAACTTTTTAAATATTGGTTCGTACTGATAGCCTAGCCTGTTTCCTAGTTGAATTTTCAGTAGTTTTGAAGAGTAAAAAGCCATTCTTGTCACAAACTCCATGAACAAGTGCCTGCCAGAGGTATAGTTCTTTTGCTGGAAGAATGCTTCAGCACAGTGCCTGTCACATAAATGTTCACTAACAGATGTTGTAAAATTGATGCTAATTTAATGATGATTCAGAAAAGTAATTCAGATTTGATGGGGTCAAACTGAAACTTTGTCTTTGTGTCCATTTTAATCTGAAAACCTTCTGTAGAAAGAGCCCCAATTAGTTTCAGATTGGTTCAACATGTTTTACAATTGCAACACATTTGGAACATTTCATGAAATACACTGCCTAAATCCCAAATATTACATGGTACATACTTACAATAAGAAAAATCACTTTTTATCTGAAATTCAAATTTATCTGAGTGTACTACTCTATTTTTATTTGCAAAATCTGGTTACCCTAAGTGAAGGACAACATTGCTATCAAACAGTGATTTTTCTTTTCTCCAGTTTTATTAAAATATAATTGACATATAATATCATAAATTTAAGGCATACACCATAATGATTTAATATATGAATATACTGCAAAATGATTATCACAATAACTTTAGTTAACAC
>PISX010036671.1:0-11736 GCA_004024625.1 Mellivora capensis | reverse complement strand
GTGGAATTTTGATGGGAATGGCATTAAAAGTATAGATTGCTCTAGGTAGTATAGACATTTTAACAATGTTTATTCTTCCGATCCAAGAACATGGAATGGTCTTCCATCTTTTTACGTCTTCTTCATTTTCTTTCATGAGTGTTCTGTAGTTCCTCGAGTACAGATCCTTGACCTCTTTGGTTAGGTTTATTCCCAGGTATCTTATGGTTCTTGGTGCTATAGTAAATGGAATTGATTCTCTAATTTCCTTTTCTGTATTTTCATTGTTTAAAAATGTTATTGTTTTTTTGCACTAAAAAAAATTTCAGAAATATTTTCCATTAATAATAACATTTGTGTTCTTTGTATATTTTTTATCATTTTATGGCATCAACTTAATGTACATTCCCCTTGGTGATTTCTATCATCACAATTTAAGGGCAAGAAATTATATCTTTATTATTAAAAATACTCTTCCTATATTTGGCCCATTCTTTTATGCATTTCTTCTTTATTACTTTTATCCTCTATGAGGTAGATATTTCTCTACCAGGTAAGTCTAAGGAATCCTTCTTCTCCACTGTTGCAGTGACACAATTTTGCTTATCTAGTAGAGCAATTTGCTTATCTACTAAAGCAACTTGAGAAAGAGAAAGACAAATGAGGACAATTTGAAAGACTTATACTTTAATTAGGAGACAAAGTCATATAAAAGATTTAAATTAAGACTTACAGACAGATAACTTTGAAGTAACAAATTATTTAAATTGAAAGGAATAATGATGAACTAGAAATGAATATTTTAATTTGGCAAGTCTAAGTTTGCCCAGTGGGTTCCAAGCCCATAAGGAAGATTATACAAGATTAAGAGAATAAAAAAATTGGGGCAACTGGGTGGCTCAGTTGGTTAAGCATACACCTTTGGCTCAGGTCATGATCCTAGAGTCCTGGGCTTAGCCCAACATCAGTTTCCTTGCTTATCAGAGAGCCAGCTTCTCCTTCTCTCCCTCTACCTGCCACTCCCTGTGCTTGTGCATGCTCTCTTTCTCCCTCTCTGTCAAATAAATAAAATCTTTTTTTTTTTTAAGAGAGAGAATAAAAAAAAATCCTAAACTATAGAGTAAGTAAATGTCTTATTCTATCATACAAGTTAACTATTACCTATGTATATGTGTCTTTAGCTCAAAGTCTGCCTTTTTTAGAATGTTTCTACCTCTTTTATTACATATTATATTTTTACATTTCTAATTTAAGGTAATGCTTATTAAAAGTAAAGCTGAACTAGCTTTCATTGGGAAGTAAATAAATAGCTCTGACAGCTTTTAAACTGGTTTAATTATATTGAACATCAGAAAGATCCACAGTATCCCTGAGAGAATATAATCATATAAGCAATTTATTACCAGGTGCTTTGTGTTTAAAGTGTTATTCTTTGCTAAATGCAAATAATTCCTTTATTCATGGAAGAACCATGATTTTTAAAAGTAGTCCCTTCCTGGTTGCTTGTTACTTGAAACTTCTTCCTATATGGGCAGTAGGTGTCTTGGTGAGCAATAAGGAGTTAAATCCTAGGTTTCTGTACCATAATTTTTTGTAGCTATGAATGCCCAGTAAGTAAAATGGATTTTGCAAATAAAGGCTAAAAGGCTTGAATTTAAAAAAAAAAAAAAGGAAAGGAAGAAAGAAAAAGAAAGAAAGAAAGAAAGACAATATTATTAGGTAGGTTTTACTTAAAGAAAAGACTACTGAGCTGGAATTTGTAGATCTATATTCTAAAATAAACTCTTATGGAATATGTGATGTGACCAGGAGCAGGACACATGTTAGTGTGTCTTAGTGTCTTAGTCTCAACTGCTCCACTTTATAGATTTGAACTATAAAGAAGTTTACAATCATCAGGAGATTTCAGCTTAAAATATGAAAAATACCAGGAAAACATTGCTCCTTTATAGCAAGAAAATGGCAAATGGTCATATTTTTTACAATATAACAGAGGCCTGAGATGGCAAGGCAATCTAAGGAGATACATCCAAAGAGTTGTAAATCCTCATATATAAAGTGGTGCACATGAACTGATTCCTTTTTGATAGAACAGTGGGTGAAAGTGGTAGCCAACATAGAAGTGGTTAAGAAAATGATAGCTAATATTGAGCAAATTTTTAAAGACCAAGTGTGGCTGGGATGACAAGTAGGACATCTTAGGTCCCTAAATGCAATAGAAATCTATACCAACCTGCCATTAAGAATGATTGGGGAAGATCTTGACTCAAGAGACCCCTTCTCTTTAGAAAGACTGCAAGCATGGCAGTCTTTCTAAAGTTTGAGGGTGAAACAAGAAAGTCAGTAGAAACTTGCCTATAGTCAGAGTACTGCATATACACAATTTATTGATCATCTGCATATGGAGAAACAGAAAAATAGTCCTTGTCTGGATCCTGTACTGAGTAGAAGACAGAGGTGTTTGCTTCTGGAAGAGGAGCAGAATAACCGTTTACTCCCTGAAACCTCCACTGCGCATGAGTCAGGGATTATGTGTTACCAGGTGCTGAGACAGTGCTACCCTTGAGGTAAAGGCACATAGAATCTGCTAAAATATAAGACTAAATCACGAAATTAAGAATACTATTCTAAATCTCTGCTACTTAAGACTTCACAAGTCTACTTAAGACTTGTACCAAGTCCCAAGATAGAAATGACTCCCAGTGAGGGAGGTATATCAGTACTGAAAAATCCGTTATGTGGGACAGATAGACAGGGTCCATTGAGATTAGATAATAAATAAAGCAGAATTGAGAGAAAATCTAAAGGCATTTTGCTAAGTATTTTTATCACTAAAAGTAATTTGAGGCACTAAATATGACAAAAACAATATCAAAGATCAAACTCAAGTTAAATATAAAGTAAATCAACTCAACTCTCATTCATCATGGCCTGACAGGACAAAAGGGTGGTGGCAGCATGCTAATTTCAATATTTAAATATTAATTGCCACAGTCTTTCATTCATGGCTAGCATCATTTATCAAAAAACAAAAAAGAAGAAAGAAAGGAAGAGAGAAAGAAAGAAAGAAAAGAAAAAAGAAAAAAAGAAGGAAAGAAAGAAAAAGAAAAGAAAATCTATGGACATGAAAAAAGTAGGAAATATGATCCTATATATATATATATATATAGGATCATATTTCCTACTTTTTATATATAAAAGTATAAAAGTACTTTTTATATATATATATATAAAGTACTTTATATATATATATTTATATATATATATTTTTATATATATATTTTAAATATATATATATATATATTTGTATGTTTGAGAGACTTCCAGGGAAGATGATGGAGTAGGAGGAAAGTAGATTCACCTTGTCCCACAAATACATGAGATAACACTCATATCAGTGTAAATAACTCAGAAAAATGACCCAAAGACAGGGGGAATAAATTCTACAACTAAGTGTAGGGAAGAGGCTACATCAAAGAGGGTGGTAAGGGCAGAGATGTGGTCAGGACTCATGGGACTGTTTGTGGGAAAGAGGGGTGTCCTGGGCATGGAAAAGGGAGAGATAAAAACCCCACACTGTGGACCCTGCATGGGGAAGTGGAATCCCTGTAATGTTTGGCTTTGGAAACCAGAGAGACCAAATTTTATGAGTTCTTACAACCACTGGAATTTAAAACCAGCAATTTAAAAAATCAGTGGGCTCAGCTCTGGGAGATCCAGTGGATGAAAGAAATTGAGTCCCAGCCCTTAAAGAGACAGCACCACAAACAGCACCTAGAGATACAACATAGAAGCTGTAGTTTGAAATGTGCTTGTGGCATATGGAATGAAGAGTCATTTAGTGATCTCAGAGCATGTCCTAGAGGGACAGAAATTTCTGAGGAACTTCTCTTAAAAAAATAAAGGAACTTACAGGTGTCATTTTCCTCCTTCACCCTCCCAGCATAAACACACAGCTACCTGCAGGACTTTCTACCTACACTACCTATGTTGCTAGCATTGCCATCTATCCCCCTCCATTCCATAGGGTAATTCCACTAATCCACATTTCTGGACAGTCTGATTCAGTCCAGGCACTACAGGGCCCCTTCCTCACAGGAATGACTGTGTGCAAAACTGGCTAATACCACCACTCCACCAGACCACCCCCACTTCATTTGCTTCACTGGGACCTGACAGGCCTTGCCAGTACCTGTGCTGGAGGGCCCCTCCCACAGAGGACTAGAAGACACAAAGCTTGCTAGCACTTCAACCTTGATGTATTGCCCCTGGCACTGGGCTTCAGTAGTTCTGCCCTTTCCAATATGCTCCTGGCCTGAGTCCAAACAGGTGGTGCTGTAGGCCTGACAGTGTGCAAACAGCCCCTATAATGGCAGCACCTTTCTAAAATGACTCCTTCCCTGGAGATAGGGAAAGATAACCACAAACACCAGGCAGACAGAGGCCCTTAGCTGTGGGCTGGAGTCATACAACTGGTCTGATTGAAGACCCCACCTAGCAATGAAAGCTTATCAAAGGAAAATACAAGGAAAATGCCCTCTTGTTTGGTGCTACTGCATCTCTGTCAAATGCCCTCTGACTCAACTCAATCCCAAATTGTCCCCAGACTGGCTCACTAAAACCATAGGGATCTAATGCTGCCCAAGACAGGCAAAGAAAGCCATTGCAGGTGACTAAAGGAAAAAGCAGTTCAGCAACAATAGGAGGGCACACACATCACACATAAGAGACACCCCTGAAGCACCAGGTTCTAACAAACAAGGTGAACTGCACAGCAGGGTGCTAGAGGACCTCTTCTTCATAAGACCATTACTTTTAAGTGCAGGAGATATGGATGTTTTTCCTAACATAGAGAAACAGACACAGAGAGTTAGACAAAATGAGGAGACAGAGGAATATATCCAATATACTTATCCTGAGAACAGGAGAAAACAGGACAGCAAGAGACCCAAGTGAAAACATTCCCTAAAGAGAATTTAAAGTAATGATAATAAAGATACTAACTGGACTTGAGAAAAACTGGAGGAAACCACTGAGACACTTAACATTAAGATAAAAAAGAACCAATCAAAGATGAAGAACACAAGAAATAAAGTTCAAAAAAAATTAGATGTAATAAACAGACTAGATGAAGGAGGATGATGGAAAGAATAAAAACACAAGACCCATCTATATTCTGCTTACAAGAGAGTCATTTGAGACTGAAAGTCACATGCAGATTGAAAGTGAAGGGATGGGGGTGCCTGGGTGGCTCAGTGGGTTAAGCCTCTGCCTTCATCTCAGGTCATGATTTCAGGGTCCTGGGATGGAGCCCTGCACCTGGCTCTCTGCTCAGCAGGGAGCCTGCTTCCCCCTCTCTCTGTCTGCCTCTCTGCCTACTTGTGATCTCTCTCTCTGTCAAATAAATAAATAAAATCTTAAAAAAAAGAAAAAGAAAGTGAAGGGATGGAGGATTTTTCATGCAAATGAGTATGAAAAGAAATCCAGTGTAGCAATACTTTTATTGGACAAATAGAATTTAAAACAGAGACTGTAACAAGAGACAAAGAAGAACACTATATAATCATTAAGAGAATCATCCAAGAAGAAGATATAAGACTGTAAATATTTATGCACACAAGATAGGTGCAGCCATATACATGAAGAAGTTGGTTACAAACATAAAGGAAATAATCAATAGTAATACAATAATAGTAGGGGACTTTAATAGCCCACTTTCATCAATGGAAAGATCATCCATCCACACAGAAAATCAACAAGAAAATTGAGTTTGAATGACACATTGAAGCAGATGGATTTAACAGATATAAGCAGAACACTGTATCCCAATATAGCAGAATACACATTCTTTTTAAGTGTAAAGGAAACATTCCCAGAATAGATTACATATTAGGCCACAAAACAAGTCTCAACAAATTCAAAAAGATTGAAGCCATTCCACGCATCTTTTCTTATCATAATGCTATGAAACTACAAATCAATCACAAGAAAAAAATTTGGGAAGAGCACAAATACATGGAGGTTAAACAACATGTTACTAATCAATGAATGAATCAATCAAGAAGATCAGAGGAAATTAAAAAATTCATAGAGACAAATGAAAATGAAAACACAATGGTCCAAAATCTTTGGGATATAACAAAAATAGTTCTGTGAAGGAAGTCTATAGCAATATAGGCCTACCTCAGAAGCAAGAAAAGCCTCATTTAAACAACCTAACATTATTCCTAAAGAAGCTAGAAAAAGAAAAAAGACAAAACCCCAAACCAGCAGAAGGAAGGAAATAATAAGGATTAGAGCAAAAATAAAGAAAATAGAAACTAAAAAAAAAAAAAAATGTTGAACAGGTCCATGACAGCAAGAGCTGGCTCCTTGAGAAGATTGACAAAACTGAAAAACAAAATGCTAGGCCAGCAGGAGAAAAAAGAAGAGAGAGGACTCAAATAAATGAAAGCAGAAATGAAAGAGGAGAAATAACAACTGACACCACAGAAATGCAAAAGATTATTAGAGACTATTATGAAAAAGTACATGCCAGCAAATTGGACAACCTAGAAGAAATGGATAAATTCCTAGAAACATGTAACCTCCCAAAATGGAATAAGGAGTAAATAAAGAATTTGAACAGA
The DNA here is from genome assembly GCA_004024625.1 of Mellivora capensis. Classification (NCBI taxonomy): domain Eukaryota; kingdom Metazoa; phylum Chordata; class Mammalia; order Carnivora; family Mustelidae; genus Mellivora; species Mellivora capensis. The sequence goes on along the minus strand of PISX010036671.1, from coordinate 5,128 downwards.
TTACAGCAATGAAATTGAATGAGTAATCAAAAATCAAAAACTCCCAACAAATAAAATCCAGGAGCAGATGGCTTCACAAGCATTTTCTACCAAACATTTAAAGGAGATTTAATACCTATCCTTCCCAAACTATTCCAAACACTAGAAAAAGAAGGAAAACTTCCAAACTCATTTTATGATGCCAGCATTTCCCCGATACCCAAACTAGATGTAGACATCACAAAAATAGAGAACTATAGGCCAGTTTCTCTAAAGAACACAAATATAAGAATTCTCACAAAATTTTAACAAACTAAATCCAGGAAAACATTAAAAAAATAATTCATCACAACCAAGTGGAATTTATTCCTGAGATGAAGGATGGTTTAAAATTTGCAGATCAATCAATGTGATACATCACATCAACAAGAGTAAGGATAAAAACCATATGATCCTTTCAACAGATGCAGAAAAAACATTTAGGGAAGTTCAACATGCATTCATGATTAAAACTCTCAACAAAGTTAGTGTATAAGGAACATACCTCAACATAAAAAAGGCCTAATATGAAAAACCCACAGCCAACATCATACTAAATGGGGAAAAATTGAGAGCTTTCCCCTAGCATCAGGAATAAGACAAGGATGCCAACTGTCATCACTTTTATAGTACTAAAATCTTAGTCACAGCAATCAGAGAAGAAAAAGGAATAAAAGACATGCATATTGGTAGGGAAAAAAAGTAAAACTTTCACTAATTGCAGATAATATAATACTATATATTAAAAATAATAAAGAATCTACCAAAAAACTGTTAGAACCAGTAAGTGAACTCAGTAAGCTTACAGGATACAAAATCAATTCATAGAACTATATTTCTATACACCAAAAATGAAGCACCGAAAAGAGAAAGGAAGTAACCCTATTTATAAGTGCACTAAAAATAATAAAATACCTAGGAATAAACTTAATCAGAGAGGTGGAAGATCTGTATTCTGAAAACTATAAAACACTGATGAAAGACAGTGAAGGCAACACAAAGAAATGGAAAAGCATTCCACACTCATGCACTGGTAGAACAAATACTGTTAAAATGTCTATACTACACAAAGCAATCTATAGATTTAATGCAATCACTATCAAAATACCAGCAGCATTTTTTTCGAAGAAAAACTAGAGAAACTAGAACATGTAATCCTAATATTTATTTGGAACCACAAACAACCCTGAAGAGCCAAACAATCTTGCAAAAAAAACAAGAACATAAAAAGCTGGTAGTATCACAGTTCCCAAATTCAAGTTATACTGCAAAGGTATAGTAATCAAAACAGTATGGTACTGGCAGAAAAATAGACACATAACTTAATGGAACAGGATTACCTAGAAACAAACCCATGATTATATGGGCAATTAATGTGTGACAAAAGAAGTAAGAATATACAATGGCAAAATGACAGTAACTTCAACAAATAGTGTTGGGAAAACTGCATAGCTACATGCAAAAAATGAAACTGGACCACTTTCCTATGCCATGCACAAAAATAATCTCAAAATAGATTAAAGACCTGACCTAAATGTGAGCCTGAAACCATAAAAATTTTTCAAGAGAACACAGACTAATTTCTCTGGCATCAGCCTTAGCAACATTTTTCTAGGTTTATCTTGTGAGGCAAGGAAAACAAAAGCAAAAATGAACTAAATCAAAATAAAAAGTTTCTCCACAGCAGAGGAAACAATCAATAAAATTAAAAGACAATCTACTGAATTGGAGAAGATATTTGCAAATGGCATATCCCATAAAGTGTTAGAATTCAAAATATATAAAGATCTTATACAACTCAACACCCAAAAAAGAAATAATCCAATTTAAAAATGGGCAGAAAACATGAACAGACATTTCTCCAAAGAAGACATCCAGAAGGCCAACAGACACATGAAAAGATGTCAGTATCACTCATCATCAGAGAAATACACATCAAAACTATGAGATATCACCTGTTTTAGAATGGCCAAAAGAAACAACACAAGAAATAACAAGTTTTGGTGAGGTAGTGGAAGAAAAGGAACCCTCATTCACTGTTGGTGGGAATGCAAACTGATGTAACCACTGTGGAAGACAGTAGGGAGATTTCTCAAAAAATTAAATATAGAATGATCCAGTAATTGTACTACTGGGTATTTATCCAAAGAATACAGAAGCACTAATTTGAGAGGATGTAAGCACCCCTATATTTATGGTAGCATTATTTACAGTAGCCAAATTATGGAAAGCAGCTCAGGTGTCCATTGATAGATGAATGCTTAAAGAAGAAATGCCGTGTGTGTTTATATATATGTGTATATATATATACACATTATAAATATATATAAAAATATATAATAGAATGTATATAATGGAATATATATATGTAATTTAATATATATACATATATACATATAATGGAATATTATCCAGCCATAACAAAGAATAAAATCTTGCCATTTGCAACAAACATAGATGGATTAGAGAATGTAATGCTAAATGAAATAGCTCAGAGAAAGACAAATAACATATGATTTCACTAATATGTGGAATTTAAGAAATAATACAAATGAACAAATAAAAAATAGAAGAAGGAGTTACTAAGATGGCAGAGAAGTAGCAGGCTGAGACTACATCAGGTAGCAGGAGATCAGCTAGATAGCTTATCAAACCATTGCGAACACCTATAAATCCAATGGGAGATTGAAGAGAGGAAGAACAGCAATTCTGGAAACAGAAAATCGACCACTTTCTGAAAGGTAGGACCGATGGAGAAGTGAATCGAAAGCAATGGGAGGATAGACCATGGAGGAGGGGCCAGCTCCAGGCAAGTGGTGGAGCAAAGGAGCACTAAATCGGGACTTTTAAAAGTGTGCTCCACTGAGGACAGAGGGACATCGCTCCAGAGGCGAAACCGGGGTGAAGCCCATGCGGGGTCAGTGTGACCCCAGGTCCCGCAGGGTCACAGAAGGATCAAGGGTGTCTCAGTGTCGCACAGCTTGCAGATACTGGAGCGGGGAAGCCAGCTATAGAGACAGAGCTGAGGAGTGAGCTCTCACTAAGGGTTACCTTGAACCAGTCTCAGGCTGAGTAAGCTCGGAGCGTAGCCAGAGGCTAGGGAGATGGGAGTGATTGCGGCTTTTCTCTGAGGGCGTACTGAGGAGCGGGGCCCCGAACTCTCGGCTCCTCTGGGCCGGAGATTGGGAGGTCGCCATTTTCATTCCCGTCCTCCAGAACTCTATGGAAAGCGTTCAGGGAACAAAAGCTCCAGAAAGCGAAACCGAGCAGATTACTTAGCCCAGCCCCTGGTAAGGGCAGTGCAACTCTGCCTCGGGCAAAGACACTTGAGAATCACAACAACAGGCCCCTCCCCCAAAAGATCAACAAGAAATCCAGCCAAGACCAAGTTCACTTAACAACGAGAGCAGCGGAATTTCAAGGAGGAGAAAGCAAAGCGCGGAATTCATGGCTTTCTCCCCATGATTCTTTAGTCTTGCAGTTAACTTAATTTTTTCTTTCATTTTATATTTTTTTCTTTTTTTCTTTTTCTGCTAATTTTTTTTTTACTTTTACTCTTTTCTTTTTTAACATTTTAAAACTAGTTTTTCTTAACAATACCTTTCCAAAAAAATAATAATCTTTTTTGAACCTTCATTATTGTAGTCATATTTTATCCTTCATAGTATTTAACTTTATTTTTTGTATTCACATAGGGTTTTTTCTTCTAAAAAATTTGGGGTAAAACTTCCTCTAATGGATCAAAATATACCCTAAATCTAGCTCCGGGCTTATTCTAGTCTCCTGAGAAAATTCTCTCCACTTTCTTTATCTTTATTCTCCCAACCAACTTACTTTATCAACTCCTTTTTTTAGAAATTAAAAAAATAATTTTTCATCTTTATAGGCATATTCCATCCCTTCATTTTGTTTACCCTTATATATGTTTTTCATTCTTTAAAATTTTGGGAGGTACTTTCTTCTAAGAGACCAAAATACCCCACAATTAAGTGAGTGACCCTGTTCTAGTCACCAGTCTAATACATATTTTTTTTTCTTTTTTATATTTTTTCTTTATCTGTTTTCTTTCTTTAATTTTTTTTCCGAACTTCTTTTTATCGCCTTGCTCCCCCCCCCCCCACGATTTGGGGTCTCTTCTGATTCGGTTAAAGGGCATTTTCCTGGGGAATTTGCCACCCTTTTAGTATTTTATTTGCTCCTTCATATAATCTTATCTGGAAAAAATGACAAGGCGGAAAAACTCACCACAAAAAAAAAGAATAAGAGGCAGTACTGAAGGCTAGGGACCATATCAATACAGACACTGGTAATAAGTCAGATCTAGAGTTCAGAATGATGATTCTCAAGGTTCTAGCCGGGCTCGAAAAAGGCATGGAAGATATTAGAGAAACACTCTCTGGAGATATAAAAGCCCTTTCTGGAGAAATAAAAGAACTAAAATCTAACCAAGTTGAAATCAAAAAAGCTATTAATGAGGTGCAATCAAAATGGAGGCTCTTACTGCTAGGATAATTGAGGCAGAAGAAAGAATTAGTGATATGGAAGACCAATGACAGAGAATAAAGAAGCTGAGCAAATGAGGGACAAACAGCTACTGGACAATGAGGGGAGAATTCAAGAGATAAGATGAACAACGTTAGAATAATTGGGATTCCAGAAGAAGAAGAAAGAGAGAGAGGAGCAGAAGGTATATTGGAGAGAATTATTGCAGAGAATTTCCCTAATATGGCAAAGGGAACAAGCATCAAAATCCAGGAGATGCAGAGAACCCCCCTCAAAATAAAAAAGAATAGGTCCACACCCTGTCACCTAATAGTAAAATTTATAAGTCTTAGCGACAAAGAGAAAATCCTGAAAGCAGCCTGGGAAAAGAAGTCTGTAACATAGAGTGGTAAAAATATTAGATTGGCCCAGACTTATCCACAGAGACCTGGCAGGCCAGAAAGAACTGGCATGATATATTCAGAGCACTGAACAAGAAAAACATGCAGCCAAGAATACTATATCCAGCTAGGCTATCATTGAAAATAGAAGGAGAGATAAAAAGCTTCCAGGACAAACAAAAACTGAAAGAATTTGCAAACACCAAACCAGCTCTACAGGAAATATT
>PISX010036670.1:0-11626 GCA_004024625.1 Mellivora capensis | reverse complement strand
TCTCTCTCTCTCTCAAATAAGTAAATAAAATCTTTAAAAAAAAAAAAAAAAAAAGAGGGGCGCCTGGGTGGCTCAGGGGGTTAAGCCTCTGCCTTCAGCTCGGGTCACGATCTCAGGGTCCTGGGATCGAGCCCTGCGTCGGGCTCTCTGCTTGGCGGGGAGCCTGCTTCCCCTTCTCTCTCTGCCTGCCTCTCTGCCTATTTGTGATCTCTGTCAAATAAATAAATAAATAAAATCTTAAAAAAAAAAAAAGAGTTGTAGGAAAAATGGACATTAGAGACCATATTAGGAAAACCAATCTCTAACGAGCCAGGTACTGTGCTGGCATCTAAGATCCATTATCTCACTTAATCCTTCAGCCTAAACTTCCTTCACATGCCCACTTTCTAATAGAGACAATTGAGACTCAGAGACAGAGAAGTCAAATAGGATCCGAAACCTGGTCCTGATTTAACACTCAGCACAATTTGAATGTTTATAAGTTCCAAAGTTATGTAACTTAATTTTTAACTTTTGCAGTCATCTTAATGGAAAATTATATGATTTTTTAGTTTAGCTAAGACAAACAAGAGAAATACATGAATATAAACAAAGCATCCACAAAGAGCTTTTGTAAATTAAAAATAGAATTACTGTACAATCCAGTAATTCCACTGCTGGGTACTTTCTCAAAGAAAATAAAAACACTGATTCAAAAAGACATATGCACCCCTATGTTTATTGCAGTATTATTTACAATAACCAAAATCTGGAAGCAGCTCAAGTGTCCTCTGATAAATGAATGGATAAAGAAGATGTGGTATATATATACAATGGAATAGTACTCAGCCATAAAAAGAATGAAATCTTGCCATTTGCAGCAACACGGATGGATCTAAACAGTTTAAAGCTCAGTGAAATACGTCCATCAGAGAAAGACAAACACCATAGGATTTTACTCGTATGTGGAATTTAGGAAACAAAACAAACAAACAAAACAGGATTTTAACTCTAGAGAACAAACTGATGGTTACCAGAGGGGAGGTGGGTGGGGGATGAGTGAAACAAGTGAAGGGGATCAAGAGCACACTTACGGTGATGAGCACGGAGCAATACATAGAATCGTTGAATGACTATATGGTACACCTGAAACTAATAGATACTGTATGTTAATTATACTGGAAATTAAAGGGGTTTTGTTTTTAAGATTTTTATTTATTTGTCAGAGAGAGAGAGGGAGAATGAGCGAGTACAGGCAGACAGAGTGGCAGGCAGAGGCAGAGGGAGAAGCAGGCTCCCCGCCAAGCAAGGAGCCCGATGTGGGACTCGATCCCAGGACACCGGGATCATGACCTGAGCCGAAGGCAGCCGCTTAACCAACTGAGCCACCCAGGCGTCCCTGGAAATTAAAGGTTTTAAAAATGTATTAACAAGAGATTTTTATAACAGCAAATGAGACAAGGAGTGTGAAAATGGTGTGTAAATGACCAAATCCTGGGCAAGTGGAAGTTACTGTTATTTGTGATGCAGGCTGTTATATGAACCTGTTATGCACTTTCTCCAAGTGCTAGAGAATGAGTAACATAATAACATTCAATACATGGGTGTCGAATGACCATCCTAATATGTAATTCTAACAACCAATAATAGGAGAATAAGATTACAGCCTGCCCATCTATTCTTTAAGACCCAAGTCAGACTTCAGGAAGTCTCTCCTGACCCCCAGGCTAGGTTAGAAGCCTCCTGGGCTCCCATAGACGGCTCACACTGTATGTTCACTGTCTGTTTACCATCCCCAAGGACAAAGACCAAGGTGGTCTGCTTCTCTGTGGCCCACCTAAATCAGTTCAACCTTGGGCTTCTACAAGTGTAAGGCTTCCATAAATAGTGATTGAATAAATAAATAAATCACTCAGTTAGGGGCACCTGGCTGGCTCAATTGGTAGAGCCTGCAACTCAGGATCTCAGGATTATGACTTTGAACCCCACACTCAGTGTAGAGATCACTTAAAAATAAAATCTTAGGGGCACCTGGGTGGCTCAGTCATTAAGCAGCTGCCTTCGGCTCAGGTGATGATCCCAGGGTCCTGGCATCAAGCCCCACATTGGCAGGAAGACTGCTTCTCCCTCTCCCACTCCCCCTGCTTATGTTCCCTCTCACTGTGTCTCTCTGTCAAATAAATAAAATCTTAAAAAATAAATAAAATCTTTTTAAAAACTAAGGAAGTTTTTTTTGTTTTTTTGTTTTTATTTGACAGAGAGAGATCACAAGCAGGCAGAGAGAGAGAGGAAGGGAAGCAGGCTCCCCGCTGAGCAGAGAGCCCAATGCAGGGCTCGATCCCAGGACCCTGAGATCATGACCTGAGCCGAAAGCAGCAGCTTAACCCACTGAGCCACCCAGGCACCCCAGGAAGTTTATTTTTAAAACTAATAATTACCCTAGTAATTAATCAATTAAAATGACCGGGTAGGGGCGCCTGAGTGGCTCAGTCCATTAAGTGTCTGCCTCTGGCTTAGGTCATGATCCTGGGATCCAGCCCCACATCAGGCTCCCTGCTCACCAGGGAGTCTGCTTCTCCCTCTCCCTGTTGTTCTTCCTACTTGTGCTCTCTTTCTCTGTCAAATAAATAAAAATCTTTAAAAATAAATAAATAATGACAAGGGAAATACCAGTAAAGCTGGGGGAAAGAGTTTTTTTAAAGGACAAGGGGAAAATGCACATTAAATAAAATTACAGCAGGGGTCATGATCTCAGGGTCCTGGGACCCAGCCCCACATCGGGCTCTCTGCTCAGCAAGGAGCCTGCCTCCCCCTCTCTCTCCGCCTGCCTCTCTGCCTACTTGTGATCTCTCTCTGTCAAATAAATAAATAAAATCTTTTAAAAAAAATTAAGGCAAAGGTAAATCATAAATAAATCTGCACAAACCGATTACAGCTCCTGAAACTTCCGTGAAGCAGCAGGCAGTTGAAGAGAAGAGCCTTGACATTCTGGGTCCGAATCCTAACTCAACCAGGACTGGAGGTGAAATCACTTCCCCTCCTACACCTGTTTTGTTTTTGTTTCTTAAGATTTTATTTACTTATTTACAGACAGAGATCACAAGTAGGCAGAGAGGCAGGCGGGGGCAAGGGGGGCGGAGGAAGCAGGCTCCCCGCTGAGCAGAGAGCCTGATGCGGAGCTCAATCCCAGGACCCTGAGACCATGACCTGAGCCAAAGGCAGAGGCTTTAACTAAGTGAACCACCCAGGCGCCCCCACACCTGTTTTCTTATCCATAAAATGGCTGACCTTGCACAACCTCCCCTTGCCCCAGGGCAGGTAAAAGAATTAAGGTACCAGATGTTTTGCAGGTTCTGAAAAGCTGAAATGAAGATTGTTATTGACAAAGACCAGAAGAGAATTAGCAGGGAGTTTATGTTTAGGATAATTTTTTACATAAAGTCGCTCAAGTTCATAAACTTAAAAAAACAAAAAAGCATTCCAATTATAGTGAGTTAAACTGTGTCTCCCAAAAAGATAATCCAGTTTTAACCCTCGTACCAGACTCTTGATTTCAACTCAGGTCATGATCTCAGGGTCGTGGGATCAAACCCCATGTTGGGCTCTGCATTCAGCGGGGAGTCTGTTTGAGATTCTCTCTCTTTCCCTCTCCCTCTCCTTCTGCCTTCTCTAAAAGAATAAATAAATCCTTGAAGAACAAGAAGGTAGAATCTTGGCTGTTAAAAATCTTAGGATGATGGGGTGCCTGGGTGGCTCAGTGGGTTAAAGCCTTTGCCTTCGGCTGAGGTCGTGATACCAGGGTCCTGGGATCGAGCCCCGAGTCGGGCTCTTTGCTCCGCGGGGAGCCTGCTTCCTCCTCTTTCTCCTGCCTGCCTCTGCCTAATAAATAAATTAAATCTTAAAAAAAAAAAAAGGAAAGCCTAATATTTAAAAAAAATAAAATCTTAGGATGAGATGAGATCCATCCTGGATTTAGTGGGGCCCTAAATCAACTGAGAGAAAAGAGAGAAAAGAGGTTTGAGACACAGAGACACTGAATGGGAAGGCCATGTGAAGATAAAGGCAGAGAGGGGCGTCTGGGTGGCTCAGTGGGTTAAAGCCTCTGCCTTCGGCTTGGTTCCTGATCCCAGGGTCTTGGGATCGGGCCCCACATCGGGCTCTCTGCTCAGCAGGGAGCCTGCTTCTGCCTCTCTCTCTCTGCCTGCCTTTCTACCTACTTGTGATCTCTTTCTGTCAAATAAATAAATAAAATCTTTAAAAAAAAGAAAAGAAAGGCAGAGATTAGTCAGGCAGCCCCAAGCTAAGAAACACCTAGGACCACCAGCAGCCACTAAAAGAAGGGAGGCAGAGAAGGATTCTTCCTCAGCCTCCCGGAGGAACCAACCTTGCTAACACCCTGATTTCAGACATCTGGACTCTCAACTCTGAAAGAATAAGTTTCTGTTGTTTGAAACCACCAGCTTGCGGTAATTTGTTAAGGTAGTCCTAGGAGACCAATATAGCAGTGAAGCTGGAAAGCCAAGTAATCAAGTAATTAGCAAATATTTTGAGACACCCCCCCCATAGATTCAGAAGATTATATATATTGGGAAATATTAGTTCCACTTAATTTGTCATCTCTAACAGCAGCTATGAAAAATTTGTGTTAATGTCCATTGTCTTCAAACCTGTGCCCTTTCTCTTTCTAACTCTTAGTTCTTGACGTGTCTCCTGGGATGGCCCATACTTCAAACAAGTAGAAAGAACTCTGGTGTCGGGCGCCTGGGTGGCTCAGTGGGTTAAGCCGCTGCCTTCGGGTCAGGTCATGATCTCAGGGTCCTGGGATCAAGCCCCACATCGGGCTCTCTGCTCAGCAGGGAGCCTGCTTCCCTCTCTCTCTGCCTGCCTCTCTGTCTACTGTGATCTCTCTCTGTCAAATAAATAAATAAAATTCTTAAAAAAAAAAAAAAAGAACTCTGGTGTCATACGAAGTGCACAAAGGAGACCAGGTCTGGGTTCATATCCTAGCTCAGTCACTTAAAGGCTACAACACTGGGAAAATCATTTGTCCTCTTTGAAACTTCATGTCTTCCACTGTAGGATGTGACTAATATCATCTCCTTTATAGGGTGAAATGAGTTAATTCATAGAACATGCAGTGCCTGACCCAGGAATTTCATAACTGCCTTGTCTGGAGGGCAATAGAGATGTTTTCTTTCTTTTTATTTGGGTGATGTTTGCATGGTGGGGGAAGGGAAAAGAAGGAGCTCCCAATTTTCATTTCAACTAGAAGGTGGGAAAGCTTTCCAGAAAGAGAGGAAGAACAAAAGTACTTTTATTCCCAGAAAAGCTGAATTTCCTCTGGGTAAGTGGAGCCATGGACCCCCATGGAAGAAGATGGACAATGTTGTATACTTAGTCATTATTCACTGAGCATAAGGTACTGACTCTTACTTTAAAGTATTGACCCCAGACCTTTGCTCGCAGTCTAGGGGAACAGTTACATCTCAGTGTGATCAATGCTATAGTGGGAGAAAGAAAGGGGCTGTGGGAGCCTAGAGGGAAAGGCTAACCCAGACTAAGAGGTCAAGTAGAAACCCAGGGTTACCACCTGCAAATTCTCCTCAAGACATTATAAGCTCCAGGAGGTTCCAGGATTTTTTTCTAGTTTACAGCTGTGTTCCCAGCACAGCAACAGGGCCAGGCACGAAGTAATCATTCAGGAATATTTGTCACATGAATGAATATAAATTAAGTCACATTGCACAGGACTTTAGCCCCTACAAAGCCCTTCCACCTGTTCACCCACACACACAGGTATAATCTCAAATTCATTCGTTTATTCATTCATTCATTCATTCATTCATCAGCCTTTTCCTGAGTACCCACTATTGCCAGACATGATATCAGATTATGTGTGCCAAACAGACAAGATTTCATGAATTCAAGGTCTAAGAGAACAAAAGGTGTTCCTTATGTAATCTCCATGACCTCTCTGCCCTGGCCTAGCTCCCCTGTGCCCTGTGTTGATGTTCCCGTAGCTCAGCCACAGTCTCCAGGAAAGTACCAGATTCCATTCAGAAGAGGAGAGATGGGTCCTCTCCCCAGCCCTGTGCTGTCCACAGTCACCTGAGCCCCCAAAAAGTCAAGGTTCTCATACCTGGAGCCTCAGCAAGACCCTTCTCCAGCTCCTGACTCCATAAAGGATCACAAGCAAAGCAAATCTCCTTGCATTGCCAAAGAAATAAGGATGCTCCACAAAGGAACTCCTGCAATGGCTGCCGGGGGTTTGGATGGAACGGCGGCCAAGAGAGGGGTCACCAGCCCTGTAATTATGAAGTTTGACTCTGGACTGAGGTCCTTTTGGAAAGTTTACCAAAGTGGAAACTCTCGAATTATACTGTGAAGGATGAAGACAGCAGACAGTGAAGGAGCATGTTGAGGGCAGAGGAAGCCTCCCCTGAGCTCAGGAAAACTTAAGTCCGGGATTCCCAACCTTTTTTGTGCCTTGGACCCTTTAGGCAGGCTGGTGAAGCCTATGAAGCCCCTCTCAAAATAATGATTTTAAGTGCATAACTTAAACACGAGAAAAGGAAACCATTTACACTGAAATACAATTATCAAGATACTTTAAAATCTCATCAGTAATACATATATTCATTAACAAATTAAATAATAAGATATCACTGCCTGTCTAATAATTGCACAATTTCCAAGTGGTGATGAACAAACACAAACAGTATTTCAAGATGTTTTGCAACAACTGTAATGTGATGGGGAACATCTGTGATTTCTGTTGATAATGAAGTCACAGGAACTGCTAATTCTGTGGTTTGTTACCTATATTCAAAGTGAAAAGAAAAACTAATTTCTATAAAGATTCATGAATATAAAAGGTAGTTCTCCCAGGTAGTTCAGTTGGTTAAGTGTCCAACTCTTGATCTTAGCTCAGGTCTTGATCTCAGGGTTGTGAATTTGAGCCCCACGTTGGACTCTACGCAAGGCGTGAAGCTTACTTTAAAAAAAAAAAGGGGGCGCCTGGGTGGCTCAGTGGGTTAAAGCCTCTACCTTCGGCTCAGGTCATGATCCCACGGTCCTGGGATCGAGCCCCACATCGGGCTCTCTGCTCCTCGGAGAGCCTGCTTCCTCCTCTCTCTCCCTGCCTGCCTCTCTTGCCTACTTGTAATATCTGTCTGTCAAATAAATAAATTTTTTAAAAAATGTAGCTCTTCCATCCAAGATCACAGCCCACTGGCCTCTCAGGCCCCAGGTTAAGAACCTCTGTCCCAAGAAACTGGACTAAAATGTAGAGTATGTAGGAAGGGATGACAAAGACTGGGGGCTTGTGTTTGTGACAGGAATTTTTTTTTAATATTTTATTTATTTATTTGACAGGATCACAAGTAGGCAGAGAGGCAGGCAGAGGGAGAGGAGAAAGCAGGCTCCTTGCTGAGCAGAGCGCCTGATGCGAGGCTTAATCCCAGGACCCTGGGATCATGACCTGAGCTGCAGGCAGAGGCCTAACCCACTGAGCCACCCAGGCACCCCTATGATAGGAATTTTTATTGGAGTATGGGGTTGAAAAGATAATGGGATGCAGCTGGCAGAGACTGACAAGCCAGAGAGACTTGAATTCCAATCCTCTTCCCCATCTCCATTCGCAGAGGCTGTGTGACCTTGGGCAAGTCATTTCATTTTTCTGCAAAATGTGGATATTCATACACACCCTACAGGGCTGTTATAAGGGTCTCGTGTAAATTTCTCTTTAGTCCTACAACTCTGTATAGAGACAAGGATTTTGCATTTTGTTTTGTTTTGTTTTGTTTACATCTGTATTGTTTTGATTCCTTATGAAGGACAAAATCTCTAGAAAGGTTGGCAGGAGGCACTTGTGGGTAGCAAGGATGGATAGAGCAAAGTGGACAAGATCAGACAGAAGAGAAGTTGTTTCAGGATGGAGTGATATTGGCACTTCTCATAGAATACACTTTAGGTAAGCAAATCAGAGCAGAGAGATCAGGACTGAGGCAGGAAATCCCGTGGGGGGTGGGGGAAATCCTAGAAGTCAGGATACCCACAAAGGCTGAGGCTCTGTCCAAATACCTATGACATGCCATGTTGTTAATGAAATGAAAGACATGGAAAAGTTCTGAGAGTAGAATACCAACCACCTGTGTATCCACTAGTCCATCCCATTGTGGTCTTAAGGGGAGTTCCTTTTTTCTCTAATTTTAGAAAGTCTTCATATATTGTGGACAATCACCCTTTGACAGTCAAAACTAATTTCAAAGAGGAGAAATTTGTGCTCCTCCACCAAATGCATCCCTTCCAGCTCTCACATTTTCTTCTAGGCATTTTGTTTTCTCCTAAACTGCTCTTGAGATACTTAATCCTAACCTAGAGGAACTAACAGGAAAAGAAATTTGTCTGCTTCTCACCCAAGAAGGCTTGGGAGGCTATTTTCTGGAAAGGCCATGAAGGAGCCAATGCCTTTGAGGGTAGCGAAAGAGAAGAGATTCCCAGAGCTCGGAAGGTCTGGAGCTTGGACGTATGTGTGGCCTACTCTGTAGAGGTGGAGGAGGAACAGCATATGGTAAACTGAAGTACATTGGTATCCATTAAGCATGGGAGGGGACTCATGAAATATTTTTCTCTACAAAAGATTGGATCCTTTGCAAGGGAAGGACCCCACATAATTTCAGTTCTGAATTGGACTTAATTTGATTTAAATTGAATAAATATGTCATTTTTTACTTCCCTAACTTTGTGAAGTAAGATTCATACCCACTCTCTAATCAACAGAAAAAATAAAAATGGCAACATCTAAATTGCACACAGTGAAATTACTCCTTGACTAAAAATTGATGAAAAAATCAAGTAAGTCTTCTTGACAAAATGTAGATCTGCAAAACTCATCCCAGGAAAAGTAACTTCATAGAATATAGAAATAATGACCACAAAAGATAACTTACAATGGCAGGAGCTATAATTATTAAACTGTGATATGGATTTTTTAAATTGACTGATAACACAAGTCATCATTATGCAATTTATACAGAAAATTATTTTTCAGATGAAGATAATTATAGCTCAATCTAAGAGAAAATGAAAAGGTTGGAAATAGATTTAATAGCTGTGTAGAAAAATCAAAGGTATTGAACTGACTTAATGGGATTTGTCCTGGGAAATATTTTCTCAGTGAAAAGTAATCAATGTAATATAATTTCATCAAAAATCTGTATTCATGGGGCACCTAGGTAGCTCAGACAATTAACCTCAGGTTATGATCCCAGGGTCAAGGGATAGAGTCCTGCATCAGGCTCCCTGCTCAGTGGGGAGCCTGTTTCTCCCTCTCCCTTTGCCTGCTTCTCCCCTAGCTTGTGCTCACGCTCCCTCTCTCTCTTTTTGTCAAATAAATAAGTAAATAAATAAATAAATAAAATCTTGACCAAGAAATCCGTATTCATAAACACAAGACAAAAGCATCCATAGGTGCAGGCCACCTGGCTGGCTCAGTTGGTAGAGCATGTGGCTTTTGATCTCGGGATTGTGAGTTTGAGCCCCCTGTTGGGTGTAGAGATTACTTAAAAATAAAAATCTTTAGGGGCTCCTGGGTGGCTCAGTCAGTTAAGCGGCAAACTCTTGATTTCAGTTCAGGTCATGATCTTGGGGTTGTGGGATCGAGCGCCCTTCCAGCTCTGCACTTAAGGGGGGAGTCTGCTTGGGATTCTCTCTCTCTCCCTTTTTCTCTGCACTTCCCTGCCACATGCTCTGTTTCTCTCTCTCCTTCTCTCTCTCTAAAATAAGTAAATTAGGGGTGCCTGGGTGGATCCATTGGTTAAGCATCTGTATTCAGCTCAGGTCGTGATCCCGGGATCTTGGGATCAAGTCCCACGTTGGGCTCCCTGCTCAATGGGGAGTCTGCTTCTCCCCTCTCCCTCAGTCCCCCCAACCATTCGTGTTCTCTGTCTCATTCTCTATCTCAAAGAAATAAATAAAATCCTTTTTAAGAATAAGTGGATAGGGGGCACCTGGGTGGCTCAGTGGGTTGAGCCTCTGCCTTCAGCTCAGGTCATAATCTTGGGGTCCTGGGATCGAGCCCCACATTGGGCTCTCTGCTCTGCAGGGAGCCTGCTTCCTCCTCTCTCTCTGCCTGCCTCTCTGCCTGCTTGTGATCTCTCTCTCTCTCTCTCTCTGTCAAATAAATAAATAAAATCTTAAGAAAAATAAAAAGAATAAGTGGATAGGGGCACCTGGGTGGCTCAGTGGGTTAAAGCCTCTGCCTTGGGCTCAGGTCATGATCTCAGGGTCCTGGGATCGAGCCCCACATCAGGCTCTCTGCTCAAGTGGGGAGCCTGCTTCCTCCTCTCTCTCTCTCTGCCTGCCTCTCTGCCTACTTGTGATCTCTGTCTGTCAAATAAATACATAAAAATATTTTTTAAAATAAGTGGATAAATATTTTTTAAATATAGCAAAATAAAATAAGTATCCTTAAAATTATAAAAAAATTTAAGGATTTTTAAAAATCCTTAGGGTCAAAGCGGGGCCAAATATCTTTACCTCTCTACTGAAGCTCCTAGAGAGAAAAAAGAAATGGACACAGTGGCCAAGACTTTGCTGACCTGTATTTTATATCAGGAAGATTTCCCTGATTCTTCCACCAGCTTTTTTATCAATAAAAAATTTCGCCATGTGCAATTCACTGTTGTTTTATTTTTTCTGTTCATTACGTGGTGGCCAGTGCCCCTGTAGTATAGGACCTGCCTTGGGGCCCCACTACTTAACATTCTCTTTGTCCATCCATTGCTCCATCTGTCCACTCAACAATTACCCACCAACCAAATATCTACTCTGTGCCAGGTCCCAGCAGAAGAATCAAACCAAGCCCCTGACCTCAAATAATTATAATTTTAATTATTTTTTTCTAATTCTACACTCCTTCTTGTTATTTCACAAGGGACAGCACAATGTTGAATAGAAGGGGTTGGTAGTGGGCACACTTTTCTCACTCCCATCTCAGGAGGAAAGGCTTTTATATTTTATCAGTAAGTATGATGTTGGATGTAGGGTTTTTTGTGCATGTCCTTTATCAGATAAAGGAAGTTCCCTTCTGTTCTTAGTTTGAAAAATTTTTATCACAAATGGGTGGTGACTTTTATACATTTTTCTACATCTCTTGAGATGATCCAATGGTTTTCTTAACTTTATTCTGTTAAAGTGGAGAGTTATATTGATTAATTTTCAAATGTCAAATCAACTTTATATCCTTGGAGTTAACACAACTTGGTTGTGTAGTATTATCTTACTTTTAGATCTTTGGGTTTGGTTTGCTGATATTTTGTTTAGAACTTTGCATCTTTGTTTGGCCTGTAATTTCCCTTCCTTATAATGCCCTTGTTAGGTTTTTGTGTCTAGGTAATGCTGATCACATAAAATAAGTTGAGAAGTACTCCTACTTTTTCTATTCTCTGGAAGCACCTGGACCTGGAGTTTTCTTTGTAAGAAGGTTTTATAAATAAAAAATTCAATTTCTTGGGACGCCTGGGTGGCTCAGTTGGTTAAGCGGCTGCCTTCGGCTCAGGTCATGATCCCAGCGTCCTGGGATCGAGTCCCACATCGGGCTCCTTGCTCGGCAGGGAGCCTGCTTCTCCCTCTGCCTCTGCCTGCC
>PISX010036669.1:0-11749 GCA_004024625.1 Mellivora capensis | reverse complement strand
AAAAAAAATCTCTTGGTTGCTCTGAGGAAGAGAAAACTGAGGCCTAAAGACAAAAAGTAACTCGCCCGAGCTTACACAGTCCCAAAGCCAGAAGGAGAAGCCAGGTCTCTACACCATCTCTACCATCAGTTCTGCTCTGTCTAGGGCTGCATGGGGGTGAAGGAAGGAAGAGACCCAAGGATCTTAATCCTTGTCACCAACCTGAACTAAATTCAACAAATTGTTGAATGACTACAACAACACATCAGGGCGTCCAAACTTGGTTAAGAGAGGCCAGATACAAAATTATACCAGATACAAAAATTAACTCGAAATAGATTAAAGACTTGCACATAAGGCCTGACACCATAAAACTTCTAGAAAAAAAAATCAGAGGAGAGAAGCTCCTTGACATAGGACTTAGAGATGATTTTTGGAATCTGACACCAAAAGCCAAAGCAACAAAAGCAAAAATAAGTAAGTGGAACAATACCATATTAAAAAGCTCCACACGGGCGCCTGGGTGGCTCAGTGGGTTAAAGCCTCTGCCTTCGGCTCAGGTCATAATCTCAGGGTCCTGGGATGGAGCCCCGCATCGGGCTCTCTGCTCAGCAGGGAGCCTGCTTCCCTTCCTCTCTCTGCCTGCGTCTCTGCCTACTTGTGATCTCTGTCCGTCAAATAAATAAAATCTTAAAAAAAAAAAAAGCTCCACACAGCCAAAGAATTCACCTACAAAATTAAAAAAACATTTGCAAACCATCTATCTGATAAGAAGCCAATACCCAAAGGGGTGCCTGGGTGGCTCAGTGGGTTAAAGCCTCTGCCTTCAGCTCCGATCATGATCCCAGCGTCCTGGGATCGAGCCCCGCCCACATGGGGGCTCTCTGCTCACAGCGGGGAGCCTGCTTCCTCCTCTCTCTCCGCCTGCCTCCCTGCCTACTTGTGATCTCTGTCAAATAAATAAATAAAATCTTTAAAAAAAAGAAGCTAATATCCAAAATATAAAGAATACAATTCGACAGCAGGAAAAAAAAATGTTTTTTAATGATCAAAAAATGGGCTGAAGATCTAAATATACATTGTTCCAGAGAAGACAGACAGATGACCAACGGGCACATGAAAAGATGCTCAACATCACTCATCGTCAGGGAAACGCAAATCCGAACCACAGCTAAGGAAGCCCGCACGCTGCTGGAATGGCTGTTAACAGAAGGACCAGAAATAACAAGTGTTGGCAAGGATGTGGAGGAAAGGGAACCCTCATGCACCGTTGGTAGGAAGGAAATTAGTGCCCCCACTGTAGAAAACAGTAGGGAGGCGCCTCAAAAAAAACTAAAAACAGAACTACCATACGACGACCCGGCAATTCCACTTCTGGGTATCTGAAGAAAACAAAAACACCAACTCAAAAAGATACCCGCATCACTGTGTTCATTGCATCATTATTTACAACAGCCAAGCATGGAAACCACCTAAGTGCTGGTGGATGAATGGACAAGGGAGCCGTGGTGTACACTGACGATGGAATATTACTCGGCCATAAGAGAGAATGAAAGCTTGCCATTTGCAACAGGGATGGACCTCAAGGGCATTATGCTAAGGGGAAGTAAATCAGAGAGAGAAAGTCAAATACAGTAGGATCCCTCTTGTAAGTGGAATGGAAGGGGGTAAAAAAAAAAAAAAGCTCACAGAGAACAGACTGATAGTTGCCAAAGGCAGGGGGTGGGAGAAAAAAAAATTTGTTTTTTTAATTGCAGCTTCAAGCATGGTTGGATCCAGGGACTAGAAAATGATTAATGAAAAATGGAGCTCAGTTACCAGCTAGGTAATGAGAATTGCTAGCTCGCTCTTTGAGAATGAGTTCAGCCTGAAACGTGCTGCCAAAGCCTGTTCATGACCCATGGACCTCCCATGGTTTAACACCCCCTGGGGTGAGTCAGGTGACTCCCCCAGGCCTTCAGAATTTGTGCAATTACTAAACATTGACCGATTTCTTAAACAGCAACTAAATATTCCCGGTACCACACCCAGTGCTGGAGATAGAGGAAGGAACTTTACACACACAAATCCCAGCCTTTCTGGACCTCCTATTCCAGCAGGAAGAAACAGACTCAATACACTAAAATAAGTAAGTAAATTACTTAAAAAATTTAAAAAGAAGAAAAAAACACAATGAGATACCATAACTACCTCCCAGAATGTTTAAAAATTTTTTTTTAAAAACTGACAATAACCAAGGGGCTGGCAGGGAATAATTTACATACAGTAAGACTCATTCGCTTAAAACACACACACACACACACACACACACACACAAAGAGATAACCCCTACATACTTATGAGCATGACTAAAATTAAAACAAAACCAAACCAAGGTGCTGGCAAGGATCCTGAGCAACTGAAATTCTCATACATTGTTGGCAGAAATGCAAAATGGTACGCCCACCTTGAAAAATAGCTTGGCATTTTCTTATATAAGCATAATTTTTTAAAAAGATTACAGTAGCAAAAACATAGCTGTAGAGATAGAGACATGAATGTATGGGGATGTAAATATACAGGCATGGATATGGACAAAGATATGACTTTGACATTTGGATCTCTAGGCTGAACTACATGAAAGGCTATGGCCCAGTGTCTTGCCCGCTCATTTTCTGACATAGTGTTAATTTCACAGAAACATTTTTCTGATTTTGGCACAATCAAAGGTAAGTCTCACTGACTTCACCCCATCCCCATATTTCTTTGCAGGCTTCACCCCATCTCCATCCCCATTTTTCTTTAAACAGGGCTCACATCCTCTTTTCTCCTTCATGTCTTCTGGATGGCAATCAGACATACAAAGTTCTAAGTTGGAAGAGGATTCCCCATTGTTTTTATGGCACTGCCTTACTCTGAAATAAATAATCAGAGCAAATCAACTGAAATTTGGTTAGAATATAAAGCAGAGAGAGGAAGTCTGTAATCCCCTTCTTAGAGCCAAAGCTATCTGGGCTGCCAGACAGTAAGCCCACCACAAGGGGAAACCTTTATATTATCAACTGAAATAGCACTGCTTTTTAACAGTGTCCCCCAGCAGTTGTCCGGGAATCAAATTATGCATGGTGTGAGTTCCAGTACAATTTACTGATGCCCCAACTTCCAGAGGGGTCACGTTTTACAGAAAAGAATGCCACATTCTCCTCCTAGGGGTGCCCACCCATGCCTCAGGCCCTATTTGAACCAGAGAAAGGAATGTAAACAGGTCCCACCGATTGATTAAGAGTCCATTAAATGCTCCCATCAACCAGCCAGAACTGTAAAGTCACCTGACCCCCCTCCATCTGCGCTGAGTCATCAAGCCCCTTCTTCCAGCAGGCTAATTATTCAACTCGGAAATTAAAAAGAACACTGGGAATTCGGTTTGGTTGTTCGTCTTCACCCCACCCCTTTCAAAAAACCATTTTGTTCTCCAGAGCTGTAGCTGATTCTCTCTCTTACACTCACAGTCAATCCTCAGAGGTTGCATTTTATTTTATTGAAAACTGTTATTCTCCAATCCACTTAAAACACCTGGAGGGGGAAAAAGGCATTTCCGACATATCCCCTTCAAACGCTGGAACCTTGCAAAAATAAAGCAAAACGATTTATATTGCACATTCAGCTCTTTAAATTGCTAACCAGTAAGTTTCCATTCCACTCAGAGCAAAGCAGCTTTTGCTTTAAAAGAAATCGGGCTAAATACTGAGGACAAAGCCCTGGAAGAATTAGTAAATGTGTCATTATTTAAGAAGCACAGTGACAGCTGGCAAACAGTTGACAGTTACCCATGACGAGCCCCTTTCTGTCTTTATCATGCGTGTATGGTGATCATTCCAGATTTTTCTCCTCTCCTGAGCAAGAGGCCCCAGTCTTCCTGTCTGGCCCCTGCCCACTTTCCCCGGACAGGCATGCCAAGCTCGCGCGTGGGCCTGCAACACCCCCCACCCCGGCATCCCCGCCCGGTGCGTGCAGCAGCCGCAGCGGCCAAAGACCCCCCATTTTCGTTTTCTGGGGCGCCGAGGGGCTGCAGACCTGCAGGGTGGGCGCCGCGCGTCCCTTACCTGCAGTGCCGCATGGCGCATCCCCGCCGCCCACCTGCACAGCATCCTAGAGCATCCTTTCTTCAGCGCGACGGCTGCGAGCGCGGTGACGTCACCGGAGGCGGGGCCCCACGCCGCCACGTGACGCCTCGGGCCTAGGCGGGGAGGGGTGGGTGGGAAGCGGAGGAAGACCCTGGAAGACCCTGGAAGTCCCCGGAGGTGAGGAGCAAGTGGCCGGGCTCCTGCCTCCCTGCTGGGCCGCCTGCTTGATGTGCGCAGCTTTCCCGGCCTTTCACCGACTGTGAGAAATAGGCAGGACGCAGAAGGAGAAATCCCAATGATTACAGGCTCCAAGCATGTAATAGGATTTCAAAAGAGTTAGCAATAAAGGGATTAGTCATGAAAGGGAACAATTTAGTGCTTTATTTTTAAAAAGTCTTTATCAAATGCAACGGAGAAATATATTTTGTGTAAATCAAAATGACAACTAAAATATAAAGTGCATGGGAAAAAAGTGCATGGAAACAACTTTGCACAGAGTGTCAGTGTTTTATATCATTTATCAAATACGACCTGAAATACTTTGATTTGAAGCATATTCATTATGGAATATTATGCTAATTGCACTGATGAATAATGTTTTTATTTATTCTCAATAGCTACATTGTAGTATTAACTTGCATTTGCCAAAGGGGGAAAAAAAGGGTTACCACATACTCATACTATGTACTGGAATATTTGCTTATGGAAAATAAAGCACTATTGCATGAGCATGGTTGTACTTATTTCTGTGTTTTCTTAAATCTTCTGGCAAGGAATTTGATATCTCAGACATGAAAGAGTTAATTCACGATAACTCATTATTTCATGCTTTTTAATTTTTATCACATTCTGCAGAAGTGAGTCATCTTACTGTTACAGAAAATATACACGACGTCAACATTTCTCATTCACAACTGAAACAGCCTTGCCTAGAAAGCCTTAGGAAAATTCCAGCAGTGATCAGGGAAATCTGAAATGGCATATTTCAAACCTAAGCGGTGAACCCATCAAGGTTCCTTCTGCCAAACCATATAAACGGTTTTGAAACGTGAAAGGACAAAAGCAGAAACTGGTCTTACTTGTATTCCAGTTTCATCTACTAATTTACTTCCAACAGAGTTTAAGTTATAATTTTAACATTGCCTCGCCTCCTGCCCACGAAAGAGATGTGAGATAGATCGTTTTAAAAGCAGGCAGGAGTTATCTACTTGCTATTTATTCCAGCCGCTTTGGTGTCCTTCTATATTTAACCTGGGCCCTTTTGCCACCACTCCTTCCAGATTAACCAAATCTCCGTGCAGAAGGTCAGCCTCTAATTTGGGACATAAAAGGGCCCTTGCCCTTCACAACGATCTATTATTTTCTGCACCGAGTTTTAAAACCCAGCAGTGTGGCCGGTCGTGTGGTTTTCTAGGTCACTCCTCTCCAGCTTGTTTTTCTAGGTGATAAGTAACTTACCTTTTACTTTCTGGCAAAGTTAAAACGGGAATCCCCCGCTCCCGTGGGTGGAGGGTCTGAGGGGGACGGAATCTGACCCGCTCACTTTCCTGCCCCAGGCAAATGTCGATTTCAGCCTCCGGCGCCCGGGCACCCCCACCCCCCGCGGAGCCAGGCTGCGCGGTCACGTGCTGGGCCCAGCCACTCAGTCCCGCACAGCCAGCTGGGTCACCTCTCGGCCCTTCGATCTCGTTCGCCTCCTACACTCGGTGCCAGAGGGAACCTAGCGGCCGCGACTCGGGACGCCCTGCCTGGAGAGGCGGGGCTGCACCGGCGGCTGCGGCGAAGAGTGTGGGCTCACCGGGCGGCGGGAGGGGGGGGGGCGGTGAGAGGGTAGGGGGGAGTGGGCTGTAAGGTGGCCTCCTGCGGCTCAAAATGACTTGCTCGGGGTTCCCGGCTGGGCAGAAATGATTCAAGTACAGGCACCTTCCTCACCGTGGGGCGATTTTGTTGCCAATAGGTCACTTTCGCCTTCTCTTTTGCAGGGGATTGATTGCTCAAGTGTAAAGAACATTACAGCAAACAAGTGGTTCAGGAAAGGCCTACAACTGCCATCTCATTTGCAACAGAATGAGATACCTTCTGTCCTACGTTCAAAACAGCCAAAAGAAAACCAAATGAATCACTGAAGTAGCAGTTAATAAGAAATTATTGTGCACGCCCCAGAAAGTTTGCAAACGGGGAGCCCGGGAACCAACACATCGAATGAGGCTCGCGGGTACGTTGTTACAAAGCAGCTTCTCCCACCACAAACCTGTGACTGTTTATTCTTCCCAGTGATTCCTTACAATATTGTAATTGTCAGTAGTTACCAGTCATATCAACTTTCGGAAGCAGCTCAAGTTTTATCATTTCCAGAGACACAAGGAAGAAACGACCAGGTTCAATTAGGCTTGCAGAATAAGCCAAATTAAGCTTCGCCTGCATGACCAAACTGGTTCTGTCTGCTCAGGAACCCTTCAAGGTTGGTCTTCCTTTGTTTCTAAATTTAGCAATGACCCTCCTTTGGGTCATACTCAGAGTAGGACCAGCCATTGGAGCGTGATTCTCGATTACCACCATTGATGGGGACAGGCAGGAAGACCGCAGGTTTGTAGTTTCCATTAGCTGAGTCATCAGGCTAGAGGGCCGTGTACGTATCAGCTTCATC
Organism: Mellivora capensis; assembly: GCA_004024625.1. NCBI lineage: Eukaryota > Metazoa > Chordata > Mammalia > Carnivora > Mustelidae > Mellivora > Mellivora capensis. Next base: position 5,020 of record PISX010036669.1, on the reverse strand, counting down.
ATGTGGTTATTGTTTATTTCATCCTGTTGTCTGCGTGTGATTAGCAGCCAACAAGCATTTAAAGCTTCCAGAATGTACAATGCCCTAGAAAGGTCAATAGGATGATTATAGGGAAGACAACAGCCAAACATTGAAGACTTCCCTGGAGCAGAGACACCCAGGAGCCACCGTTTAACCAACCCAATAAATCCAATGCATTGTAATGAGATTCAGGTTTCCCTTTACTAAGTCAATCTACAAAAGAAATTTTTTTAAGTTATGTTCATAAGCATAACATGATTTATCAGCAAACACATATCCTCATGATGACCCAGGGCGGGATGAATTGAAAAAATGTATCTCAGGAGATGCTGATGCACATGGGCTTCCCTCTGAATTAGACATCTATACGGTGTGAGTCATCAGGTAATTTAATGAGCAGTGATCCTATGGAAACAAAAGAAAACCAAAGACTAATAGTTCAAGCAAATTAGAAATTCCATTTTCTGAGTTTGGAGAACCGTCAGTTGAGACAATTTCAAACAGTCGGTTCGAAGTATCTTTACATAGAGTGCAAGCAGGGCAGTCAGGCAATCAGACAGATTTTCCTGTTTGCAGCGTGAAGGTCCCCGGAATCTTTCCAAGTGGCCGCGTACAAGCAGGCACAAACATCCTCCGCAGTGCGCTGCTGTGATTTCTTTGATGTTTATTTCAAGTTGTCCAGTTTCAGCTTGCATGGCTTGGGGGACGGGGGGAGCAGGTTTAGTTTCGTAGTGATTCCAAGTGAAAGTAGTGGGAGAAAATTGATAATGCTGGTCTGGAGAGTTTTAGCCAGATATTGGAGGAAGCTAGACTCAAGATCCAGGCCAGTTTACAAGTAGAAAATAAACTCAGAGATGATCAACAGCCCTAGAATCTAATATTCCACAGGGGTGTGTTACTGAAACATAAATTTCTCTCCATAATCATTTCCATTTCCCTCAAAGACAACCATGGCAAGACTAATTTGTTTTGCAAATTAAGTTGACTTTTAATAAACTTGGCCTGATTATTTATGTAAGTAAGCAGGAAAAGTGATTGATCATGTTCTTTCGGTTCCTTTAAATCTGCAAACAGGGGCGCCTGGGTGGCTCAGTGGGTTGAAGCCTCTGCCTTCCACTCGGGTCCTGGTCCCAGGGTCCTGGGATTGATCTAGCCCCGCATCGGGCTCTCTGCTCAGCAGGGAGCCTGCTTCCCTTCCTCTCTCGCTGCCTGCCTTTCTGCCTACTTGTGATCTCTGTCAAATAAATAAATAAAATCTTTAAAAATAAATAAATAAATAAATAAATCTGCAAACAAAACATTAAGGAACCAGCAACATTTGAAATGAAGTCAAAAAAATTCTAATCATCTTCATTAATTTATTTGGTCTCCTGTAATCAATTCTTGTTAATCTCGATCTTTTGTTAGTTTGAGGAATTCATCACTTTTCCATGAAAGTTTTAGAAATTCTTTTTCTTTTTTAAGATTTTATTTATTTATTTGACAGACAGAGATTACAAGTGGGCAGAGAGACAGACAAAGAGAGGAGGAAGCAGGCTCCCCGCGGAACAGAGAGCCCGATGTGGGGCTCGATGTGGGGCTCGATGTGGGGCTCCATCCCAGGACCCTGGGATCATGACCTGAGGCGAAAGCAGAAGCTTTAACCCACTGAGCCACCCAGGTGCCCCGGAAAGTTTTAGAAATTCTTACACAGTTCTGTGTTATGATCTTTAAGTCACCAGAAACATGTATTCTACAGAGTACTTGTGGGGAGAAGGGTTCTTTTTCATGAATCTTCTCAAAAATAAAGCATTTTTGCGGGAACATTTTTTGCAAAAGCATCAGAATAAAACAGTAACTTCTGTAAATGACAAAAGGCTTAAAAATGGGCAATGATCAAAGCTCAGAAGTCGTTATAATGCAATTGACAAGAAAATTCGGTTCTTTCTCCGATCTACCATATTTAAGACCATAGCTGGAATCATGACAGATAACACTGCCCCATGAACTTCATATAATTTCTGGAATATTTATATTAATAACTTAAAGTTTAGCATCCCTTATTTGACAATGCTTCCCGTGAAATTTAACATAACATTAAAAAATTAGTTGAGAGCGCCTGGGTGGCTCAGTCGTTCAGCCTCTGCTACCTTTGGCTCAGGTCATGATCCCACGGTCCTGGGAATGGAGCCCAACATCCGGGTCCCTGATTGGCAGGAAGCCTGCTTCTCCCTCTCCCATTCCCCTGCTTGTGTTCTTTCCCTCGCTGTCTCTCTCTCTCTCTCTGTCTAATAAAATCTTTAAAAAAAGAAAAAAGAAAGAAACCTCCCTTTAAAAAAAAAGTTCGTTGAGAAAAAAATCTTAGCTTTTAGAAAAAAAGTTATGTTTTTCAGTGTTCCAAAATTCATTGTTTATGCACCACCCAGTGCTCCATGCAATCTGTGTCCTCCTTAATACCCGCCCCCAGGCTCACCAAACTCCCCCCACCCCTGCCCCTCCAAAACCCTCGGTTTGTTTCTCAGACTCCACAGTCTCTCATGCTTTGTCTCTTAGCTTTTCACATAAAGAAAACAGTTTCCTTTAGCAATCTGATAAAGCCCAAACACAGAATCTTTGTTTTAGAGGCAGATTACATAAAAGGTAAAGAAAAACCTTTGTTTGCGATTTCTTATTAAGAGCAGACCAATAATCTAAGAACACTTCGTCCTTTTAACTAAGAGAGAAGCACATTCTAACTGTACCGCCACTGCGCTTTTGATATTAAAATTCTTCCCTTTTTTCTTTTTAATTTAAATAAATCCATTTTAATCTTGGTCTGCCTGGCCACACATAAGATTCCTTTCTCAAGATCCCTTTTCTGTAAGCCTTCTACAGCTTTCTGTATCCATTTGGGTTTTGACTATCTTTTTCCCTTCTTATTCTGGAATAGATAGGATGAAATCACTTGCTTTTTTCCCCCTTACCAAAAATGTATCTCCGTCCCTCAAACCTTCTTTTACCCAAAATACATCTCCTCCTTTCTGTATACAGTCATTTTCTTTCATCCTTCTTATTTCTAGTAGTTTTGTAAAACCAAACACCAAAAGAAAAACCCCAAAACCAAGCAAACGAAACCCTCTTTTTTTTTTCTGACAACTTCCACTTTATCGGTTCAAATGTTGTTTTCTCAATTTCAAAAACTTACAAAGCTTATCTTGGAAATTAACGGCCCAAGGCCGGCGCTAGGGAATCATCACAGACAGACTCAGAAGGTGCCAGAGTCACCTCCGCACTAAGTTAAATGAATATACTTCCCTTCTGTATAATGCACTTAAAACAAACCACATGCTTTTTAAAACTTACAGCACGAGATTTACTCGTGTGTCCAGGCTCATCCTGACATCGCTCTGGGAGGCTGCGGGTGACAGGCGGGCAGGGGCAGCGGGACCCCCCATTGTTGCTGAAGGCCTTTGCTCTAAGCTGAGCAGACAGAATAAAAATCCAAACTGAGGGCAGGGCTGTAAATTGCTGGGAGGCCGCCATCAGAATTCCCAGTGTCGCAAGTAGTTAACAGGAAATGGGGGAAATGCTTTTAAATAATTTTTTCCCTTCTTCCCCACCCACCCCCCACCTTTTGTTCTTCTTTTACTTTTCTTTTCCTTTCTTTTTTTTTTCTTCCAAGGGTGGTGATTCTTGTACTGGCCTTTTCGGCAAGGCCACACAGACCCGTCTGTTGCTCAGTTTTCTGTGGTAGAAGAGCGGCGGCTTTCAAACACTCTGGATCATTCCACAGCTGGAAGGAGAGTGCATTAGGGCCCAGCACAAAGTTGCACCGATAAAACCATGCGAGTAACCGAAGAAAAGTTTCGGGAGCAGACACGTATCTCCCATTTTGATTATATGCCACGCAAGCTCTCCCTTTTGTACTTTGTGAAATGATACTTTTATCTATATGCAGCTAATACATCCATCTATAATAAATGTCTATAAATTGTAGATAAAATTGAAGAGCTATATTATTCATGAATCTAGAGAGATGCAAATTACAGGTGTCTTTTCTATTTAAATAAATGCTAATGCTCACTCCCCACTGGGTCTGGGAGCCCAGCTTGGGAACCAGGAAGTTACAGCAAATCCTCGCACAGCAGGAAGGAGCTCGCCCAGCTTCCAAGCCCGAACTGAGCTTGGGCTCAGTTCCTTCCTGTTCCCAGTGCTCTGACTTACTCTCTTTTTGGTTCATTTTGCTGTCGCAGCCCTTCTTCTAACTTTTTACACTGTTTGTAATCTTTGCTTTCCACGGAAAACTAAGAAGCAGGCCGCCGTGAGCTGTCCAGCATATGTCAGGATCCTGTGGTACGTCAGCAAACCAATAAATACATTTCAAAATGATCGGAAGTGTATTCTTTCCCGTAATAATTTCTTCTCAGTGTGGCCTAAGACATGGCTATCAATAGGCCCGCATATTTGTTTCTCTCTGTAAGAAGTAAAAGAACAAAAGTAGATAAACTTAGGTTTCACATTTAATGTTCACCTTATTTGGAAATGAGTCAGAGGTTCACTGAATAGCCATCATTTTATTGAACTTAGCATGAACTTTGACCTTACTTATGCTAGTTTAAATCGCTCTTTTTAAAAAGATTTTGTTTTTACTTATTTTTAAATTTTATTTATTTGAGAGAGGGAGAGCTAGAGACAGAGAGCAGGAGGGGGAGGGGAGGGAGAAGCAGACTCCTGCTGGGCAGGGAGCCCTATCCGAGGACCCCAGGATCATGACCTGAGCTAAAGGCAGACGCTTAACCAACTGAGCCACCCAGGCGCCCCAAGGTTTTATTTTTTAGTAATCTCTACACCCAATATGGGGCTCAAACTCACAACCGCGAGATAGAGTTGTACCTTCAACCACCTGAGCCAGCCAGGCCCCCCTAAATTACTTCTTTCTAATAAAAATGATGTTGGATTCGACATCAAATAGTTAACTATATTCTTAGTTATTTTTTTGTTGACAAATTTGAAGACATGCTTGCTTTTATTAAACCAACGA
>PISX010036668.1:0-11744 GCA_004024625.1 Mellivora capensis | reverse complement strand
ATAAGTCAAGCAGAGAGAGTCAATTATCATATGGTTTCACTTATTTGTGGAGCATAACAAATAACACGGAGGACATGGGGAGATGGAGAGGAGAAGGGAGTTGAGGGAAATTGGGGGGGAGATGAACCATGAGAGACTATGGACTCTGAAAAATAACCTGAGGGTTTTGAAGGGGCGGGGGTGGGAGGTTGGGGGAGCCAGGTGGTGGGTATTGTGGAGGGCACGCATTGCATGGAGCACTGGGTGTGGTGTAAAACTATGAACTCTGTTATGCTGAAAAGAAATTAAAAAAAAATTAAAAAAAAACAAACTCAAGGATAAAGAAGAAGATTATTGTTTTCCAAAACTTCTCACTCAGTGACCTAAAGATCTTTGAGTCACTCAGAATTCTACTGAGTCATATCTGAAATCCAAGTCACTTGGGATCTTTGGAAGAAGTGTCAGCCCCGCTTTTTCCCACTGGCATGGAGACTGATACTTCAGATGCGGGTCTTTTCTAGAGCTGGCCCAAGTCAGTAGTCCCAGCCTAGAGAGTAGGAAGCTAGAATACAGTAGAGTTCTGAGATTGTGTCAAGTTAAACACATGAAATTCCTGTGGGTATCTTTCAGCTAGCCAATGAGCATTTACTATGGAGGCTCTGTAGGTACCTACCCTATTAGAAATAAAAATTTGCTACCCATACCACATCAAGTGCTGGCCATTTTTCAGGTTTTGCCTACATAGATTATACCTTTTCTTTTTATCGCTACTCTATTGCTTTATGCATAAGCTGGGTTGGCTGTGGCCAGAGTGTTGGGTTCAGAACAACATCTTCCACAAGTGTTCCTCTTCACATTCCCTTGACAACCTGCCCCTTCTGGTCAGAGAAGCCCACATTAAAATGAAAACACTAAGGCCAGAACAGGGCCTCTGGGTTTTCCAAGACACCCTGATCCCGGCCTGGGTAGGCCTCCCATTAATATCTTCCCACTCTTTGGTAACTCATGATCTTGTTTTCTTCTGCCAGAGTGACACCTACTGGAAAGTATGTATAAATGCAGCCCATTCCCACAGTACAGTCCTACTCAACATTCTCCCTGGTCTATTTTTGTACAAGGGTAAGAATTTCAACCAGCTTGGATAAACACAGAAGTTGTCTGACGTGGAGATAAATTTGGCAATGGTTGCTTAGCAACTGACAACAGTGCAATCAATAGGCAGTTTCCCAGAGCACCCTACTCCAACACATTTTGAAGTGCCAATCAAATCTCCAAAAACCATTCATTATATTTTGATAAGTAAAATTTCCTTATATCTTGAAAAAAAATGACTTGATTTTGGTTTTGTTTACAATTTTTCCTACTTCAAATTCAAAGCAAATAATGAGACTGTTTATCAAGAATTTGGGTATACAGGTGTCTGTCATCAGGGTGCTTCAGCTATCATTCGGTTGTCATTGCTTCAGTTGTCATTCCATGACAACAATGACGATGAGGAGGAGGAGGAAGAGGAGGATGATGACGATAGTGATTTTGAGAATTATGGCTAACACATATATAGTTATTTCTATAACTATATAGCCAAATACTAGGCCAATACCTAGCCAAATACTAGGTAAATGTCATTTCTTACCAACTTCTAATCTCCCTATAAAAAACTTTGTCTAAAGGAAACCACCTTTAGATATTAGTTTTTGAGAAGGTCAAGTTTAGATTAGGATCTTTTTCAAAGTAGCCCAAGGTCTAGTAATTGCTTATTATTTTCTTAAACCTGACAAACACTCTGGAACACCCATGATTTTCATGGACTGATTTTCAGAACAATACGTTGATATTTATCTATACTTATATTACAGAGTATTAATCACGCTTTAAAGGGTGGTTCCCTGTAGATGAGGGGGAAAAGAATCACTTTACAGTGGAGAAACCTGACAAACACTACCTCAGCCAAGTGATCAAGGTCAACACCAACAGCCATAAACTATCTTGATAGTATAGACCCTAAATCAGATGAACAAAGACTAGGAAGTAATCAGCAACAATCAATCAATCCCCCATCATGGAATTTTCCCAAAATATTCCAACTTCTCCCATGGGCATGTCTTTCTCTACTAGATGAAATTCGTTCTTCCTCAAATGCATCCCCTACCTCTGGAAACCTACTTACACTTAAAAAACTCGACTCATGTGCACCTATTCCATGAAGCTGTCCTTGCTCTCTATGTCAGAAGTTATTACTATCAAATTTGTCTATCTGGATCTTTGGTCTAGGCTCATAATTCCTCTTTTTAGAAAAAGCCTATTTGGGTTCAAGCAGAGCCAAGCAAGATGCATCCTATGTATTTCATATGATGAAAGAAGCATATATTGCAGGTAATCATGGGTCCTCACTGGATTGTAAGGTTCTTGAAAGCAGAGTTTACACCTGTCTTATTTCTGTCATCTCAAACTTACTTATTTCCATAAGGCCCTGTAGCCTCCTACTAACATGTAGAAATGACGATGACCTATCACAAGGATGGAAGCTCTGTTCACTGAAAATGTTCTCTGATTGCCTGGAAACGATAACCAATAGTCTCAGAAATTCAAAGTGACAATAAATAACTTCTTTTTAAATCAAGTTTCCAGACATGATTAATTCTACAAAACAATATCACTAATGCTAAAGAAGATGGGTTTTATTTACCCAATTTACGAATATGCAAATTATATCTCAGCAACTGACTAGCAGGGCAGAAATGTATTCAAAAACTATCATTTGTCTCATGCTTTGGTGGATAATAAATCTAATGCTTAACACAGACTCACATTCTCTCTATAATCATGAAGTCACAAGGAAGACACTGACGAAGCTATTAAAACAGAATGGGAGAGAAAGATTCACACACAAAAACCTTCTTAGAAAATAATATAAGTCCCAAACAATTCCCAAGCTTTAAGTAACCATCTAAGCCCCAGTCTTACTCCATCTATAAAATAATTCAATTATATACTGTATAACTTCTTTCAATTTCTAATTCTGTGTCTTTGTCTAATTATAGTGAGTTTCTTTGAGGCACACCTGGTTTACTTAATAGGATAGACCATGAATTTTTCAACTCAAAAGCCAACTGATCTGCAGTTCTTTGTACACTAAGGTAACACCTGCTGTATACATTATAGAGCTACACAACAAAATTTAGACACTTAGAGTTTGCTATCTTCTAGCCCATTTCAAATGCAAATTATTTTCAGTAGCCCGAAAATCAACAATTACTCTAATACTGCATTCCACAGGTAAGAGAGCATCAAGAACTTTCATCAGAAGTAATCTAGCTGAGTAACTTCTGAAAACAGAAAAAGAAGAGAAAGAGATAAGAAGGAAGGAGAAGACAAGTTGTGATGAATTTTACTGCTGTCTTACTGCAGTTGAAGTTAAAATTTTTTATATCAAACTATACCAAGTTTGGTATACAAATCCACTTATGGATTACAATTAAAAGAAAAATTAACTGAAGTCCATAGTTTGCCTATATTTCCTTATTTCTTTTTTTTATTAAATTTTTAAATTTTTTAATAAACATATAATGTATTTTTAGCCCCAGGGGTACATGTCTGTGAATCGCCAGGTTTACATACTTCACAGCACTCACCATAGCACATACCCTCCCCAATGTCCATAACCCCACCATATTTCCTTATTTTTTTTTAACATAATGTCCTTTTTCTGTTCCAGGACCTCATCCAGGATACCCGAGTACATGTAGTCACCATGACGCCTTAGGCTCCTCTTGGCTGTGACTATTCCTCACATTTCACTTGTTTTTGATGACCATGTCATTTCTGAGGAATACTAGTCATATATTTTGTAGAATTCCCCTTGATTGGGATTTGTCTGATCCCCCCCACCTCATGATTAATGCTATGAGTTTGGGGGGGGGGAGAAAAACCACAAAGGCAAAGTGTCATTTTTGTCACATCATATCACAATAATACATACTGTAAGTATGACTCATGATGTGGATGTTAGCATAGATCTCCTGGCTGTGGTAATGTCTGCCAGCCTTCTCTACTGTGAAGTGACTTTTCTCCCACTCCTCTTTAAACTCTATATTTGGAAGCCAGTCACAGGCACAGCTCAGACCCAAGGAGTAAGGAGTTCTGCTCTTCCTCTGTAGAGGTGAAATACTTACATAAATTACTGATCACCTTTTGAAAATACGCACAAATGGAAATTACTAACTAAATTATTTTTAATGGCCAAGGCACTAAAATTTAAATTCTGTTATAATGGTGTTATAATGTCATAATTCTAAAGAAAATGCTATAAATGTTACAATGTTATAATTCTAAAGAAAAGAATAATATTAAAGGGCAATAGTTCATTGCAGCAAAAAATTAAGTAGGTCTATTTGAAGGTAACTTTGGACCCTGAGTCTTTGGTATCTAGACATTCATGTGTAAATTCAGTATCTACATATTCTACCTACACATTACCCTTTATGGATTATACCTGATCATATAAAGGTGAAATGTTAACAGAAAAGATCCTTTCTAAAGCCATATTTTAAATTAAATGCCTGAAATACACAACGATTTTATTTAACATATACGGACTTCCTGACTTAGAAAAACATATAAAAAACAGCTTAACTTTTACATTCCACTTATATACACTACTTTGGATTTTGACCATAATTTGCAATATTTTTATAAGGGAATTCTATATTTTTTTCAAACAACTGAAATATAAAACATTTACAATAATGCTTGCACTGCCTATGACTCATTCATCAATCTATTGATTCAATACAATTTATGTATGGAGGGCCTACTGTGTGCCAGAAGAGAAAAATAAGTTATATCATCTACTCAAGCAAAAGATAGACAACAAATGGGATAATGGGATTAAATTCCAGCTACATAACTAGAGTAATTAGAAGTAATAAAACCCACTAAGAGATAAAATGATCTAGGAAGGGACATCCAGATAGACAGAGCCTTGGATGGTAAGACTTAATAACTTAAAAACTTGCTGTACAAATGGCAACCGGACTTGCTTCAGAAACCGCACTCATCAGAACAATCAGACTTGCCTCCTGTATTAATACCAAAGAGGGAAACATACTCAAAACACACATCACAATATACCAGTGGGGGCCAAGGTTACTGTTTTTATGGAAGGGACAAAGACTACTGTCAACAATAGAAATGGAGATTAGCCAATGTGTCTAAGCTGGTTAAGATTTAAATAATAAAGGTATCAAAAAACCAAAGATTAATTAAGTTCCATGGCTATTAATGGGAATCACCCCCTGTTCTTGGCACAGTTCAGGGAACATAATGTTTCAACTTCTGAAAAAGAAAAACTGATGTTCAAATCATTATTTTAGAGGAAACAAATCCTTTTCATTTAGGATTTTTGCTAACTCTGTAATTGAATTTATTTCTGTGTTAAGAGGCAGTTTGCAGACATATTTTGAGAGTTCCGTTCTTTAACATCTTGTCTCATATCTTCACATGCTTTTCTGTCACTACACCCAGTGTCTAGACACCCAAATTAAGTACTGTAAACCCAGCAACAACCAAAACGATACTTGTGCCTTAGATAATGTGTACACAAGTTCACAAACACGTAAGTGTACAAATATTTTCAACAGGCACCAAACAGACCTTTATTTGTGGATAAAAATATTGATGTTGCTAAGTGATAACTGAATAAATCATCAACTATAAGTCTTTTTTATTTATCTTCATCTATTTCCTACTCATAAATAATTTTAACACTGTTCTAGGTCTGCATATATTTAGACTCAACCAGAATGTCATATTTACTAAAAATACATAAAACAAAATACTGAAAAACAACCTGGGGGTTTTGAAGGGGCGGGGGGTGGGAGGTTGGGGGAGCCAGGTGGTGGGTATTATGGAGGGCACGCATTGCATGGAGCACTGGGTGTGGTGTAAAACTATGAATTCTGTTATGCTGAAAAGAAATGAAAAACAAAACAAAACAAAAAACAAACAAACAAAAATACTAACCACTTATCATTTTTCAAATCCTTCCTTAGGACTATAGCAAGGATGGGTAAGGTCTTAACTAATGAAATAATAAAGAAAATAAATGAACTCAAAACAAATAAAATGATTATGGTTAGTTTCAACCTAACTATAGGTCATTTTTTGCATAGCAAACCCCCAGTTTTTCTTAACAAGAGAGAAATAAAGCTAGGTAAAGAAAATCTGGGAAGTCACCAGAGAGGGAGAAAAACCAGGAGAGACTCTTAACTGTAGGAAACAAACTGAGGACTCCTGGAGGGGAGCGGAGTGGGCGGATGGGGTAGATGGGTGAGGTGATGGGCATTAAAGAGGGCATGTGATGTGATGAGCACTGGGTGTTATACACAACTGATAATTTATTGAACACTACACCTGAAACTAATGATGTACTATCAGTTGGATAACTGAATTTAAATTAAAAAAAAAATCTATAGGCAATCCCAAACAGAAACTCAGTAAATAACTGCATGCACATTCTCTACTAAGGCGGCCAATGAAGAGTGAAACTGGCCGAATGTAGGTTCTATCACCTTCCCCATACCTTCCAGAAGAGCAGCACCTTTAAAAATCAAGACATACCAGGAAAAGGGGAGTAGAGAGCAAAACTGCCCTAGAAGCCATGGGGACAATCAGCTAGCTCCCAATCATTAGGAAGTAGTGGGATAAAGAGCAGCATTTGGCTACCAACCAAACGCCCAAACCAAACTGTGCAGAGAGCCATGGAGAGGGGCAGAGTCAAGGAAACATGAACATGAACATGAACATGAACACATGCTGGACAGTATCATGACTTCTCAGGGGCTAAAGGAACCAGGGGCTAAAGAAATCTTGAACATATTTTCAAAGATGTGAAAACCAAGGTCTAGAGATAGTGCATAAGCCCCCCAAATTTGTCTGAGGCAGAGAAGACTAGGGCACATAAAATGTGAGCAACACCTTTCAACGTGGCCTCCCACAGTGCTGGGCTTCCAGGACATCAGCAGCTATCCACCTGCACTCCCACAGCAAGGAAGAAGAAGAAGGGTTGTGGAAAAGGCTGCCAGATAACTGAAGAGACATGGGTTCTTGCCCTGTCTCATTCCAGCAGGACTGGGATGCTTGCTTGGTCTCTCTGTGCCTCACTTGGTTGATCTGCCCACTTCCCAAGTCCAAATGCATTGCAGATCTGGGGCTTCTCAGCCTAACTGTGCAAGTGATTTCTTTCCCATTCTCCCTGCTTTCCTGCCTGGCTAGGGACCTTCAGCTGTCCTCTCCCTCATCAGGTGTTCTGTGAAACTGTCCTGCCCACTCCTCTAATATCACTTCTCCCAATTTCACCAACTTTCAGCTACTTTCCTCTTCCTTGGGTCGCTTTCACTCTCCCTGCAAACATAGGGCCACCTCCTTGCTCTCAGCTCTATCACATATGGTCTGTGACAGCTGAGGCTTCAGCTACCTTGCAGGACTCACCCTTCCCACTGTGTCAATATGTGATTCTGGTTCAGGAGCATGACACATAAGAGTTTGTACATAGATGAAACATAAAATGTGCTCTTTGTAGAAAGAAACCCGACAGGAACACTTAATCTTTATAAGATGACCGTGAAGAGAAGGTCTGTTCAGCTGTCCCAGGACTAGGTGGGACAGCCCCTGTTATTGATCAGACAGGCTCCAATGCTGCCTGATATAGGGGGATGACACACCCTGCTTTAGTCATGACCACTCGAGGTGAAGTTGAAAATTGGGTGCTGCTAAAAGTTTTAAGAAGTGGTGTTAGGGGTGATGACATTCAGAGACACATAGAAATCGTTGGCATGGCACCTGGAAGATAAAAAGTACCGACTGCTCTGCTACCTTGTGATCTAGAAGTTAAGTCTCTGGGCACAGATTGGGAACTAGTGTTCACACCACATACTACCGCAAGGAGGGTGTGGCTGAGGATAGTATGTCAGACGGTCCCAATCCAGGATGGTGGTGTCTGTGCGTATCAGAGGGGGCTCAATGGAGGCAAAGAATGGGACATGCCAAATAGGAAATCAGTATTGGCTGGACACTGAGGAAGGGACTCCTACTTAACACAGGGTAAGGAGACAGATTCTGGACATCACTTTCAATGTGACTCAGGTTCTTGTCCTTCATGAGAATCTCTAGAACACCCCTAGATTTGGGCAGCCACCAGGGGTCTGTCAGCTGGACCTCTTTGATATGCTTGGGCTTACACCCAGACTTGTGATTAGCTCCTGGTTCTCCAATTTTTTCTTAACCTAATGGTGACAGGAATCCTTGTGCAGTTGTTGTAATTTAAACATATTACAGAACACTGCTCAGTACTACTCAATATTTACAGGCACGTCAACATAGCCAGTCTAATCCATCACATTCAGCACCTTCCTTACCACTGGTATCAGGGACATTTCCTCTCTTATTATCATGGTATGCTTTCGTAATACAACTGAACCCAGCCACATTCTACATGGGTGACATGAGCTTATTCCAAACCCTCTGTAGTTCCCAATATTAATTCTCTCCACAAATCCACTACAGTTTCTAGGTTTTTTTTATTTCATTAATCACAATCTGCATAACACCAATCAGGTGAAGATGTTTCTTCCTTTTTATTTTATTTATTTATTTATTTATTTATTTATTTATTTATCTATTTACTTACTTAGAACACATGCATGCAAGGTGGGGAGGGGAAGAAGGAGAGAGAGAATCTTAAGCAGGCTCCACACCCACCATGGAGCCTGATGCAGGGCTTGATCTCGTGACCCTGAGATCGCAAGCTGAGCCAAAATCAAGAGTTGGAAGCTCAACCGACTGAGCCACCTGGGCTTCAGGTGAAGATTTTTCCTATGCTAGCCTTTTCATTATTATGGAAATTAAGCAATTCCGTGAATGAAAGCATCTTCCTGTTACATGTGAAGTGAGTTTCTGCTCAAGGTTCTGTATTTTTTTACACTCCTCATGAAGCCATCCCTTGTCCTACTGAGTACCACAACATTTTGTTGGAAACTTTTTTTCTGGTACTTGTCATGTTCTAATTTGTAATAATCTGTTTTCTTCAAGTCTTATATAAAGTAGAAGTAAGCCCATTCAAGACAGCAACTGTGTCGGATTTCTGTTTCTGGACATGGTCAACATCGGTTCCCCTCCACCCCGCCAAAAAAATCTGCTGAATAAAAATGTGGTAGTTGGAGGATGGCAGTAGTTCAGAATGACCCATGAATCAGGTAATATCATCTCCATTTTATAGAACAAATACAGCTCAGAAAAATCAAGAAACTTCAGTTCCCCAGGCTACTAAAGTGGTAATGCCTAAATCTGAACCCAGTTTTACTTGAAAGCGAAGTTGTCTTCTTGACAACTCTGCTGTCCACTTCAGGAGAAAAATGAAGAAAGCAAGCTGTTACATTCCACAAATGAAAACAAGAGAGTTCTGTCTTGACCCCAGACACTGTTTGTCTGGAACAAAACATGGTCAGGGGCAAATTTTAACTCTTTCTCCTTCTTCTCTCCCTCCTCCCCCTCCACTCCTTCTCCCTTTAAAACTCTTTATTCTTACTGAGTTTCTTCTTTCTGGTCTTCTACCAGAACTCCAAATCCTCTTCCTTCAGTAGCCACAGTCTTATTTTATGTTTCACTCTCATGCTCAAATACTTAGGTTCGGTTCCCTTTCTTTAGACATGTAAAAACACAATTACATATTTGTTCTTCGAATTAAATGCCTCTGTGAGTAAAATAAATTTAACAGAACCATTTGGTCTTTTAGAACCTTATACATTAAAATACCATGACCTTAAGCTCCCTGACCAGGCCTTCTAGAAGTCACACCTTACCTGTGACCTGGACCAGCTCCCCCGATCAGTGCTGATTGCTCAACTGTGTGACTTTCGTGGTTTCTGAGAAATGAAGACAGCTGTTTTCATTATGGTATTAGCCTAAACAAAACTCCAAATTCTTATTAAGAATGTTTAATAAAATCAACAGGGCGTTAAAAACTGCCAGCAGGGAGCTTAGCAAATTAGATGTTTGCCTAGTGCCTCCCTCTGTGCCTAGATGCAAATATTTTTCATCTTTATACAGCTTTTCTGAAATATCATAGTGTCATCCCAACCAAGCACCCCCTCCCCACCTCATGTGACTATGTGTATGTAAGAAGGAAGCCAACATCATTTTGTGACAAAACTGAAACTCAACTATGTAGCTGCTTACTTTTGGGGAGCTGGAAATTCGAGAAGTTGCCCTAGGACTCATGAAATAATTGAGAGAGAAGGTAAAATGGAAGCAATCAGTATTCATTATATTATGCCATCTAATATTTATAAAGTACTTAATAAAGTGGAACCACATTGTTAGACATTGAGAGATTTTTTTCCCCCCACAAGTTTCAGATATTGTTCTTACTCTCAAGTACTTTGTAAAGGAAGTTTAAGTAGTTCTAGCTTTCAAAGAAGCCCAGAATCTGTAATCCCAATTTAGGGTATAAAGAATCATGCACTGTGAATGGACGCTGCTCAGGTAAATGATGAAATGCTACCTATTTCCTTCCTTTTTATCTCAAGACAATTTAATTGAAATAAAGTCAACATCAGAGAGAAGAGTAACAAAGGGAGGGGTCTAATTCTCACTGGCTTAAGAATGTAAATGCCAACATCTGGGCCCACTGTAATCTTATCTAGCATCCATAAATTTCAAGATGTCAAAAAAATTGACAACAGCTCACAGCCTTACCTCACCAACTGGAATTTCAAAGGTTATCTTTTTCAGTGAATAAATTCAAGAGAAGGGGATGCCTCCATCCAGGGGAATGTAATACCAGTAATACCATCCCTCTAAGTGAGCTCATGTTTCCCTAGCGATTTCACAACCTTTCCGGCTGTTTCATAAGCCCTGAGGTGAGCCCACCTGCAAGCAGGATCCGCACTCTCTTATCGGGACTTTCACTGAGCCAGCGAGCAATGCGGCGGAGACCAGATGTCCTTCCAGGGCGTTATGTCTAATTAGTTCATATTATGTGACCTGTAAGTCACAGTGAGCAAATGCCTCTTCGGGTATGACACCAGTTTGTCACTTTTCATCCAGGACACAGAGTAAACCCATTATATTATTCACCATATTATTCAGTTATAACAAACTGCAGTGGGGTTTGTGGTATTAAAAAAAAAATCGCCATGTTTGGCCATTTACTGCTGAGCTGTTTCACTCTTAGGCCAAATCACTCCCAAAGCAGCACATGGTAATTAAACAGCAGGAGAATAAGTCTGTAATATTCATCGGCAGAGCTTTCCTTGCTGACTTCCTTTCCCTCAACCCACAGCTTTCCACCAGAAGACCTATGAACGTTAGATAAAGACTGGACCCACCTCTCCATCTATGCAGGCAAATCTGTTTCTCCATCTCAACTGCTGTTGGCTCTCACAAGCCCACTCCTAGCTGAGTCCCCAACAGAATGGCAGAGGCTGACTCCTAAGCTCTAATCCTGAAGGGCCTCCCAGCACCGGCACAAAGGCTCATTTCACACGTGGGAGAACTGACGCTCAGAGAGGGGAAGCAATGTGCCTGTGATTCCACAGCTACAGCGACTGTACCAGAACCCCATCCTCCAAACTGATACTATTCCATCTCAGCTTTGGTTTTAAGGTAACTCTAGTACTATGACTCTAAATGAACCCAAATGACTTCATCGATTGGGTTCTTCTTAACCCCAGTCTTGTTCGATTGGCTCTCCCTGCCTTTTTTTTTTT
>PISX010036667.1:0-11740 GCA_004024625.1 Mellivora capensis | reverse complement strand
ATCATCAAGACAGTATGGTACTGGCACAAAAACAGACACATAGATCAATGGAACAGAATAGAGAGCCCAGAAATAGACCCTCAACTCTATGGTCAACTAATCTTCGATAAAGCAGGAAAGAATGTCCAATGGAAAAAAGACAGCCTCTTCAATAAATGGTGTTGGGAAAATTGGACAGCCACTTGCAGAAAAATGAAACATAAACTTTAGAATGAGATTAACTTGGGTCTGAACGTAGGTTTCATGGATCACTAGCTGGCAGCCTTGGGCAGGTTACTGAACTATCCTGAGGACCGGTTTCTCATCTTTAAAATGGGGATAATTGACACTCAGCCCTACTGGCAGAGAAGAGAATGGCAGAAGAGTTGAGAGACTCTAGAGCAGGACCATCTGTGTTTAAATCCCAGCTCTGTGGCTAACGAGCTACGCACCTGCATAAGTTATTAGCATATTTGTAGGTGTGAGTCAGTTTACACGTTTGTGAAATAGGAATGGTTACAGTACCTGCTTCATGGTGATTCTTTAAATTAAATTAATTGAAATTAAAATTTTTTTCAAAGATGTATTCTATGTATTTGAGAGAGAGAGAGAGTAGGGGGAGGGGCAGAGGGAGAGAGGGTCTCAACATACTCCCTGCTGAGCGTGAAGCCCCTCTTGGACTCAATCCCAGGACCCTGAGAGCATAACTTGAGCCAAAACCAAGAGTCAGATACTTAACTGCCACCCAGGTGCCTGTAAATTAAATCAAATTTTTATTAGAACTTTATGATTTTAGAGCAATTTTAGGTTCACAACAAAACTGAGCTGAAAGTGCACACAGGCACAGCCTCCCCCACAGTCCCCATCCCCCACCAGAATGGTACATTCGTCACAATTGCTGAACTTGCACTGACATGTCCTAATCACTCCGAGTCCATAGGTTACCTTCGGGTTCACTTTTTGGTGTACATTCTGTGGGTTTTTACAACCATATACTCACATGTATCCATCATTAGAGTATCATGCAGAATATTTTCACTGCCCTAAAAAGTCCCTGTCCTCTGCCTCTTCATCCTCCTGCCCTACAACTCCTGGTAACCACTGAGCATTTTACCATCTCCGTAGTTTTGCATGTTCTAGAAGGTCATATAGTTGGAATCAGACAGCAGGTAACCTGTTCAGATCAGCTCCATCCACTCAGTCACATGCATGTTAAGTTTCCTCCATGTCTTTTCCTGGCTTGATAGCTCATGTCTTTTTAGCCCTGAAGGGCAGTCCATCCTCTGGATACACTACGGTTTATTCATCCATTCACTTATTGAAAGACATCTGGGTGGCTTCCGAGTTTGGACAATCATGAGCAAAGCTGCTTATAAACATCCACGTGCAAGATTTTGTTTGGACATAAGTTTTCGACTCCCATCCGTAAATACCAAGGAATGTGATTGCTGAATTGTGGGATACACCCCTCTTTTTAAAGAAAAAAAAATGTTGCCCTCCCTCTTCCCAGGGCTGGACATTTATCATCAAATTTAGATCCATCTTCAAACTAACAAATACATAGTTACAGTAGGGAGGAGTGGGAAATATCTTCCTCATTCTAAATATTTCTTCAGCTCAGCCTTGTAGTAGTAGTTATAGCCAGGATAATGACTCTTACAAATACCCTTGTTTGCATTCTTCCTTCCCTACAATGGCTGATTTCGAATGCCAAATCTTGGTTCAAAACTCCCAGTTGAGCCTTAAGTACATCTCCTAGCCTCGTATTTTAATGGTCACAGTGATTACCAAGGCAGTAAATGATGTTGAAGTGTATTCTAGCCACTGAGAAAATAATCCATGGTAGGCTGACAGATGGGAACTGTGGGGGATTATTTCATAATGTATAAAAATATTGAGTCACTGTGAAGTACACCTGAAACCAGGAGGATATTGCAGGTCAATTATGCTTCAATAAGTAAATTAAGATCCAATACTAATTTTTACAAAGAAAAAGAGATTCCATTACACATAATATACTACCAATGATAATTGCTGTGTCCTGATTCTTAAGAAATTGGTATGTTGTATCTGTTTGAAATTATAAGTTCCTATTAAGCAGAATATTTGACAAATAAGAATACTGTGTTTCCCATCCTGTTGGAAAACCAAGTTTAATGCCTACAAGGCACAATAAAGTGAAAGCTGATAACATTGTCTCACCGGTATCCATGAGTTCCATTTCCTCTGGAGAAAGGAAGCTCAGGAACTTTCTTGATTGAAAACACAGTGCATCTTTAGCAGTCTGGGATCCAGAAATTTCAGGTCAGCTGATGAATTAGAGGCCAGTGTTTATTCCAGAAAATAAAAACGTTTTATTGAAAATGAGTATAAGTGTTTTATATTGTGCCATTAAAGGACATTTCCTCTGAAGGCAAGAATAACCTTCAACCAGATGTAAATATTCAGTCATTTACAAGACAATACACTTTTTCTTTTTCTTTTTTTTAAGGTTGTATTTATTTATTTGACATAGAGAGACA
Organism: Mellivora capensis; assembly: GCA_004024625.1. NCBI lineage: Eukaryota > Metazoa > Chordata > Mammalia > Carnivora > Mustelidae > Mellivora > Mellivora capensis. The sequence continues at coordinate 9,239 of PISX010036667.1, read as the reverse complement.
CAGCGAAAGACAGAACACAAGCAGGGGGAGCGGGAGAGGGAGAAGGAGGCTTCCTGCTGAGCCGGGAGCCCGACGCGGAGCTCAATCCCAGGACCCTCGGTTCATGACCTGAGCAGAAGGCTGATGCTTAATAATTGAGCCACCCAGGCATCCCCAGTACACTTTTTCTTAGAGGCAAATTATATCACCGTCCTGGTTCTTCTTTGTCCATCTCTGAACAATAACCAAGGTCAACAACTGCCCTCAAACAAAAGGGTGCCAAGTCCTTGTGAGTGGAAGGGTTGCCAAGAAGGCAGGAAGGAAATGGAGCTTAATGAGATATGTTTACCTCATGGGCCACCAAAACATGACCATTTGTTCTCTTCTTGATTTATCCATTTCTGCACAAATAACTTTTGCTATATTTTATTTTATTACTGAGATATAAATGACCTATAACCTAATACTTCAGAGGGTATCATACGAATCTCAGAGTTTCACAAGTGGTGCAATACATACATTACGCTCACGTACCCTTAGAAGATACTATGACATTCCTTTATGTTCTCTTCCGCTCAATTGTACTCTGCTTGGAAAATATGTACGTTAGAACAAACTCTAGTTGACAAATACAGATCACAATTTCCTGTTGAAAAGAAAAAGAAAAGGAAAAGGAAAAAGGAAAAGAGTAATTTGATTAACAAAAGTGAGAAGCAGTTTCTCCCATTGCAGTTGCCAGGTTGGGCCTTCTCCGTGGTGCCAGAAGGCCTCCAGGTGGCGCCAGAGTACAGCAGATTTCTACCTACGCGTCAAACCAAGTTCAAGAAAAACGGGTTTTCCTGACATGAAATGCACAGCTACTACATAGAGGCGTAAAGTGCGGTTTCTTTCTCTCCGCATTATTTTCGTGATTTTTTAAAAAACTGCGTCCTATACTATCAATAATCTGGGTCTTTTGCCAAATTTTAAGAGGAAGGGATTGTGAATGGTGATTTTTCCTGATGAAAATTTCCCATTATCAGCTATTCACACACCCCTGCTTACAATCCAAGCAGAAATTCAGGCTTCTTGAGGGCAAGCTCCGTTCCTCTTTGCATCTTTCCCCAGCTTTTAGCTAAATAGAGCAAGTTCCCAGGAAATCTTTGATTAATTTTTAAATGATGCAAAGAAAAGAAGCAGCGCAGTTTAAAACTGAAAGCCGGGGTGGGGGGGGGGTGGAGCCTGGGTGACTCAATTGGTTAAGGAGCAGATTCCTGATTTTGGCTCAGGTCTTGATCTCAGGATCATGAGCTCAGGGTCTTGGGATCAAGCTCCCACCTCGTACTCTGAGCTCTGAACTTCTCTCTCTCTCTCTACCTCTCCCTCTGCCCCTCTCCCTGCTTGTGCGCGCTCTCTCGCTCTAAAGAAACAAGTCTTAAAAACAAAACAAAACTGAAAAGCCAGGGGCTTTTGTGATGATTGAGACAATAGCAAAGTGGAATAAGGAGGAGCCATTACTTCGTGAATTTGAAATAGGTATGTGGAATTGGGTCATGAAAAATGCCCTTGATGTGGTCGTGGTCATTGGATTTTCTTTTAAAATGCTCTTTGATAGCAGTGACATCTCTTCAGCACTTCCAGGGGTCCACTTTCCACCCAGCAGAACAAATCCAAAGAGTGTGTCATCACACACAGCACACCCATCAGGCTCAGTGTCTTACAATGTTAGTCTGAATCAGTAAGTTGTGATTCCTGGAACAAGTTGTGAGGCATTTTCTTTTATGGAGTCTTGTATATACTGATCTATTTATTTATATTTCCAAAATCTTCTCTTACATTACCTAATGTGGCTTTCTCTATAGAACACATTTACCCCCAGATTATACGTGCTCTACTCTCATACCTTCTCATAGGTCATAGGTCATATCTTCGCCAAGAGTCATATATTTTCCAAGGATCTTATAATTAATGAGACTTTGGAAGAATTCAGGGCTACTTTTTAATATTTTTTCATGTATATTAAAGTATACCATAAAAATTTCAGAGTTTCACAAATTCTGCAAACATAGAGATGATGCCATATATGAAACATGACTTCAACAGTTTATGTCTGACCAAGTGCATTTAAAAGAACCCATGACATAGGGTTCTTTTAACATCCTTGATGTTAAGCGTGTTCTCTTAACTCATTAAATCTCTAAAGGATGATTTATTACTGGCCAGCTAGGGCAGGGGAGGGTGTGGGGTTAATCATTTTAGAAACCATGAATCAGTCTCTGGGCTCACGTTAGCTGAGCTTTTCTTTCTATAGCAACTTCAGATTTATGCTATATTCAGCAAATACAGATTGAGCTGCCTTTGGATATTAAATATTTATTCTCTGGGTTGGGACCTTAAGAAGGGCTGGTGACCACCCGTGCCTCATGGTCACCCAGATTCAAAAATGGATGAGTAGATCAGCCCTGGAGTAACAGAATGCTTTCTATATGACATCCTGTCGGTGGGGCCACGGGAAGAGCCTTGATGGCTCCTGGAGAGAAACGCCCCATAAGTGAGAAAAATGAAGAGGATATTAAGCCATCTTGCCTTTAAATGTAGCAACAATACTCTTATTTTGGCGAGTGTCAGCAAATTACTGAGTAATGGAATTAAATTCAGAGAAAACCAAATAAAAAGATCTGTAGAATATATTCTCCGGGCAGCCTTTCTCCCTGTTCCATTTGAAGTCTTCCTTCTGTGGCCTCTTGGGTTGTGTTTTGAGGACAATGCCCTCTCCCCCTCCCCACCACCAGCTCTCTTGGCTTTTCCCTTTCCTCTAGTGTCAGTCAATAAATAGGCACAGGCAGTGGGTCTCAAACTTGAAGGTTCCTCAGACATTTTGAGGGTTAAAGAACCAAAGGATGGGTCCCACCTTATACCTGAGGATGGGAAACTCTGGGGGCAGCGTTGGAAATCTGCATTTTACATAAGCCATGGGCTCACTTCTGCTGGCTAAGTAGTAACTCGAGCAGTGACCTATTTTTCTTCATGCTCTCCATTCCTCTGTCAACTCCCCCTGGCAAAGGAAAGAATGATTTACAGGGTTGCTTCTCAAATTTTATGGTGACTAGAATCACCTGAGAATCTTGTTAAAATGCAGATTTGGATTCAGGTGGTCCAGGGTCAGGGTCCAGGGTCCAGGATTCAGGTGGTCCAGGGTCCCTGAGCCTCTGCATTTCTCACAAGCTCCCAGTTCATACTGCTGCTGCAGCTCCACAAACCACATTTTGAGGAGCAAGGGTTTAAGGCAGGAAATCTGTGACCTGTTACAGGACGCCCCTACTCATCCTCACTGGGGAAGGTCCCCTCCTATCTGATGAAACAGTGAAAATGCACCTACTGGGCTTACGATGTAGGTTTGCTTATTGAGCAAGAAGCTCTGAAGGCTAAACGTGCATTTGCAGTACCTGTTCTAATCACGTCAAGCCTACAGCAAAGTTAGCTATGATTTCACAGTGTACCATCACTAAGGTACTGCAGAGTGATTAGGCATCCCTCCTAAGCAAGCCGCATAATTGACATAATTAATATTGCTTTTGTACAAATCCCCTTCTCATTCGACTATGTTCCTCCCAATGTTCTCACCCACATGATTATGGGAATAAGTTTAAACCAGAGTTTAGATGATTTTGTGAAGCCATTTTGGTTTTGACATAGGGAATAGTGTAGGAAAATAGAAAGGTGTTTGAAAAGTAAGTCATTAAAGAAAAGAAGGTAAAGTCAGAAAAAATAAAGACCCCAAACTTCCCAGATTCACAATGTTGTCCTGACTTCTTCCCACATGCCCTTGAATGATACACACGTCCAGGATAAATGGCTAACTCTGAAGATCTTCAGAAAGATAGGAGGTAAACAGATTTTGACACCAACTTCTGACAGCAAGTTGGGAGGGGAACAGGGGTTGATAAAAAGGATATTGATATGAAACACCCATATAAAAAGGAACTTTACCCAAGCATACTTTATGACTTACAGGGATGTTTAAAGTTGAGAGGCTAGAAAGGAGGAAAGTGGTCTCAGAAGCAAAGTTTCTAGGTTGGTCTGGACCAGAGTTGTTCTCAGGCACATCACTGGCGGGGAAGGATACTGCCAAGTAAAACCCCAGAAAAACAAGAAAATGGTAATATTCATTTTATCTGTAGTGCTTTCATCTCCATGATTCTGTTTCAGCAATCTATCCTAGCCAGAGGATTAGAAAAAAGAAGAAACAAATAGTTTATCCAGCTGAAGGGTAGCAGAATATGGTACATTTAGCATATTGATATTTTGAGCTAAAGGCAATTGAGAAGCAAATACAAGAGAAGCTCTTTGCCTTCCCCCATTTGCCTAAAAGCAGGACATACATTTGTAGAGGTGTCCCCTCCCCACTCTACCAGGAAGGACAGAAGTTCATCACCAGAAAAAACTATAGACTCATATCAACCCAGCAACAGGCACCAGAGGAATCTGCATGCAAGCTTTACTAACTAAACTGATCCTCCATTAGTTCACCAATATATTCACCTTCTCACCATTTGCTACTCTAGGAACTCAAAGTCCTTTTCCTTTGCCTCAAAGCTTCTCTGATATTTACTGTTTTTTTCTGGTTTAGATGCCGAATAAGCCCCAAGTTCTAACTACCCCTTTGAGTTACTCATCTCTGAGTGCTCTCATGTGGATGCATGTTGCACCTGCTAATAAAACTGTGTTTGTTTTTCCCTTGTCAATCTGGCTTTTCTTAGTCTGATTAACAGAGCCCTCCTGGAGCACCTAACATGGGTAGAGGGAGAAGCTGTTTTCCTCCCCTACACAGCTGACTATGGAAAAAATCAGCTCATGAACTGTAACCAATATAAGATATTCTCTTGGAGAAATTCAGTGAGGACTGTGACACTATAAAAGGATACGTTGAAATATACCAAAAAAGATAATAGCTCCAATGGCATTTTCATTCTGTTATAGGGAGCAGAAAGCCCGAGGAAAAAGGAACTAAAACCTCAGAAACAATAAAGAAATAACAATAATAAATTAATGATCTTATGATGGCAGGTGACCAGAATAAAAAGGTCACATTTCCTAGGGGGCCAATCTTGCGACAGACTGAGTTACAAGGCACCAGAAATGCTCATTAAGGAGTGAACACCTCATATTAGAAACTTCCCTCATGTCTATAAAGTAGTCAATGTCTAGATTTAATCCATCCTTTGTCACAAAAACATTCTTCAGAAGTGTCTACTTAAATACTTAATTTGTAATTTTCCATTCTCTCTAATCACAATAAAGTTTCAAGATGAGAAAAATATTTTTTAAAGATTTATTTATTTATTTATTTATTTATTTATTTATTTGAGAGAGAGAAAGAGCTCCCATGAGTTGCAGGAAAGGGCAGAAAGAATCTCAAGCAGACTCCCCACTGAGCACTAAGCCCAACTCAGACTCATTCTCATGACCCATGAGATCATGCCCTGAGTCAAAACCAAAAGCCAAATGCTCAACTGACTGAGCTGTCCAGGTGCCCCAAGATAAAAATATTTTAAGAGGAACCTCCATTTAGGTTGTTCAGGGTGGAGTTTGAGCAACTAAGTTTTGACAGAAATCAAGTTAGAGCATTGAAATATTCTCCTATGGCAGCTCACCTCCCCCACAGGACCCCAAGATATGTGCATTTCACTGGGATTTTGCAATCCTGGTAGGACTCCCGCTTAAATGATTGGGAACAGTCCTTCAGCTTCCTTCTGCCTCTTCAGGCAGAGCCCAACACTGCCACTAGCTTTGAGGGTTCACTAAAGCTCCAGAACCACTTTGTAAAGACAGTGGTCCCTGGTTCTTCACAGGTCCCCTGTGTCCCTGGGACTTCTAGGTGCCCATGAGGCATAGCAACTCTGGTGCATCCGAATTTCTCCAGGCAGACTTGAACATCACATGGTGGTGATCGCTTCATTTGAGTTAGGCTGTAGTCCACAACACCGCACCATTGACTAACATGGTCTATGAGAAAGGAACCAGCTGGGCATTTAGTAATGTGTATCTTTATGATGCAAGCAAATCCGTCTGAGTTGTACTTCTCCCTGCATGGTATGGTATGTCCTTAAAAACACAGATTCTGGAGATGCACTGTCTGGATTTGAATCCATTTACTTACTCTGTGACATTAGGAAAGCTACAATTCCTTCCTCTGTCTAGTGTCCTATCTATAAGTTGAGGAACATATATCAATATATAAATATGTAGCTATCCTGGTGTGGGGAAGGTTTGATATGGATAGCTATGGAAAGACTACCCTAGGATGGGGTGGAGCCCAATTGTTTAAATCATATGCAGTCAGGGGAGTGAGATCTAGTAAATTATACTACAGACAATTATGCTTTCAAATAAGGAACTGCAGTCTCAGAAGGGGGTCATTAAGATTCCTAATTGCACAGCACTATTCAGAGGTCCCCTATGTCCTTCAATGAATTAGCATGCTTCTATAGATCCAACCCTAAAGGTTTACTGAAAGAGATGTGGCTAAAATCCTCAAAAATCAATCCTCAGGTTCTATACGTGCAAGCCAAGTTATCCCATACAACCATGCTCACCCACAGGTAGGATTAGGGCAAAAGAAGGAATCCAGGGCACCTGGGTGGCTCAGTTGGTAAAGCGATTGCCTTCAGCTCAAGTCATGATCCTGGAGTCCTGGGATCAACTCCCACATTGGGCTCCCTGCTCAGCAAGGAATCTGCTTCTCCTTCTGACCCTCTCCCCTCTCATGCTCTCTCTCTCTCGCTCTCTCTCAAGTAAATAAATAAAATCTTAAAAAAAAAAAAAAAAAGAAGAAGGAATCCAATATAGTACGTGACAGAAAACTACAGGCCAAAAGAGGAGCTTACTTTGGACCAGTAGTCTTAAACTTGGCCGCTTAAGCTGGTAACATCTGGGGAGTTTTTAAAATGACCAACAGCAGTGAGCTGGCAAACTGGCTCTTAGGGACAAGCAGGGAGAACTCACGTGATTTACGGTGTCTGCCAATTGCTAAGGTAGAAATACCACATGGCGGCCGATTTTAAGCCACCAACAGGATGAACACGGGCTTGGGGAGAGCCTCCCAGCCCGGATGAACCAGCTCTGGCACACAGTTGGGCCTCACCAGAGATTCTGGGGGTTGGGTGTTTTTGTTTATTTTATAAAGATATTATTTATTTAACAGAGAGAGAAAGTACAAGCAGGGGGAGCAGCGGGCAGAGGGAGAAAGTGGGCCTCGATCCCAGGACCCTGCTATGGTGACCTGAGGTGAAGGCAGCCACTTAACTGACTGAGCCACCCAGACGCCCTCACCAGACATTCAATTTTCAGTGGTGAGGGGGAAGCCGGAGCATAGGGTCACTGAGAACCAGGCCCAGGTGATTCTCATGTGCAGCCATGTTTGAGAAATGCCGACCCAGGTCCTGCGGCTTTCTCTCAGGCTGCTTCTACCGTCACCTTCTCATCCCCTGCTCCATGAGCTGTCCGGTCAGTACATTGTTCTTTTAAAAAAAAAAAAAATTGTTGCTGTTTTTGAATATCATGCTTTGGGGAAGCTTCTTCTGCTCTCCTGCCCTTGGTTGCTCACTGAGAGAGTGGAGTGGATGGTCTCTAAAAGCAGTTGATTTGTTCAAAACCATGGGTTAAGTAACATGTTCGAGGCACACTGTGGAAAACAAGGTTCGAAAACACTCCTCCTGACTTCAAGAGGCTTACTGTTGGGAGGGCGAGGAACAGGAGTGAGCCAGCAGCACCAGGAGGGTGGGAGAGAGGAGCACAAAGAAGGGCATCAGTGCAGGTGCCATTTCCCTGCTAACCAGCACTTTTCCAAACCCCTTGTTGCATTCAGTGGAGTAACTGGGGACTAAATGCTCTTTTCCCCAGCCTCTTGGAGTGGCCCTGAGATGGTTCTCCAGGGAGAGAGAGACAAGTCAAAATCCGCTGGCAGTTCCTGAAAAGCCTTTTGCTTTTTCTGTTTAAAAAAAAAAAAAAAAAAGAAAGAAAGAAAGAGAAAAGCATATGCAAAGCTGATACAGCGTCTTTGCCCCGGGCCTGTATTATGTGTATCTGGAACCCAAGGCAGCTGCTTACACTACCACAACCATTTGTAACTGCAAAGTAAACGCCAAGAGAAGCACAGGTACACTTGCTCTAGCATCTTTTAGGCATTCAACAAATACCCAAAGCTTCCTCCATTTGTATACCAAGTCAGGTTTCCTCTGACTAGCTGCAGAACAGAATCCAAACTGAAATGGGTACAGGTACATACCCAGACTGGAAGATGGGGATGCGTCAAAGGGTGGTCAATGATTGAGCCAAATCACAGAGGATGAGGCAAATTACTGATGGGGGCGGCATGGGGAAGAGACGGGTTCTAAGCGGAAGACTGATGTAAGCAGATGCCCCCAGGCCCAGGAGAGTGTGGCTGGTTTTGACACAGCAAGTAGGGGAAGTGACATGGGGGTCCATCTGAGGGCTGGGTGGAGCTGAGACTGGAGAAGCCAGCAAGGGACAGCTCATGAAGCATCTGTTAACAAAAGGGATTAGAAATTTATCCTCGGGATAAAAGTTAACTTTTGAAGAATTTTAGGCTGAGAAGGTACATGGTTAAATTTGTATTTTAAAAAGATAATTATCCTTTTAAATCCCTTTAATGCAGGATATTACTTCTCAGAATTTTGTTCAATTCAACTCCTTAATTTATAGTAGGGAAAAATCAGAAACAACCTGAATGTCACCAATAAGACATGATAAAATAAATTAGAATACTGCTCTATGATGAAACATACCAACAGTATTTTCAGGTAATGTGTTATTATACTAGTGACATAATAACTAAAGAAAAATGCACATTATAAAATTATATCCCCCCAAATCCTTTTTTTTTTTTAGGAAAAAATGGAGGAAACATTAGAAAAATAAATTATAAAATGACAGTCCTTGCTAAATAGTAGAGATATGACTGATGTTTATTTTCTTCTTATAGTTTTTATTTTTCTAATTTTCTAAGTAAGACATTTTCTAGTTGGGGGTGGGGAATGTCACTTAAAATATAAGAGTGGTGGCTGGAGGGGGCCAGACTAGAAGCAGAGAAATCAGTGAGTTGGTATTTACGGTTCATTGGTTTCTGAGTCTTTGTGTTGGGTGATCCAGAGTTGGAAAACAATATTCCAGGGAATCCTCTGGACCTTGCTGTCCTCCCTCAATAACCTACTGTGGTCCCCATAGATTTCTTGATTCTCTGGAATCCTATCCTGTCTTTT
>PISX010036666.1:0-11736 GCA_004024625.1 Mellivora capensis | reverse complement strand
GTGAAATGATTTTTCTAAAGTCTTCACATATATGGTACTGAGCTTCTAAGAATTTTTATTTTAGTAAGAATTTATGCTCGCTAATTAAATATTTATAAAAGAATTCGGATACTTACTGGCCACCTACTCAGTGCCATGTGCTTTACCCATTTAATGTTTGTAGTTTTTTAAAATATTGATGCTTGCTGTAAAACATACAAAGGAGAAGTGTCAGAGTTCCTTCCTAAACCAGGTATAACTATTGTCAGCAGTGTGCTGTGTATCCTTCCAGACTTTTTTCTCTTCCTTTACAAACACTAACACATATGCATATGAGATTATATGATTTTAGTATTTTCTAAAATGACCATAATACTATTTACATTGTTATGTATCTTATCCATTACTTTCAATAATATATTGTAAGTATATTTTCATATAAATACATATGTCTATTCATTCTTTTAAATGTGTGTAATTTTAATTTATACTAAAATAAAATACTCTGTATTTTCATTTGGTAAAGTTTACCTGGGAAGAGATTTAGCATTCTCTTCCAAAGATCACTCAGGATAACCCTGAACTAGTTCAGTTTGAATTTGTGGTAAATAGTGTTTCTGTGTCCAGCATATTCTTTGGAATGTTTTACTGTTGCTGCCCCCTGCCTCCCAGTAAATTACCAAGTAATTCTCAGAATCACTTAAGAATTATGTTAGCTGATAGGATTAGAGAGTAGCAGCTAACAGTATTAAAGACAGTCAAAATGAATGACAATGGTTATATATAATCCCTATTTAAAATGTCTACTACATATTTACTACTACATTCTTTGGCAGAGAGTGGGAAAAAAAGAAAGGATGGAAGATAAACAAAAGAAAGATAACTTGGAACAGGGTCAGGTGGTCTCATACTTTCCCAACCTGTCCATGTTGTAAGAACTGACAAGAAGGGAATCTTTTTTTCTCCGGCCGATTTTATTTATTTGAGAGAGAGAAAGCATAAGGGGGTAGGGGCAGAGAGGGAGAACCAGGGAGCTGGATGACATGGGGGTCAATCCCAGGACCCAAAGGCAGATGTTTAACTGACTGAGCCACCTAGATGCCCCAAGAAGGGAATCTTTTGTTCTTTCCTCAGAGTGTATAATGTTATATTGGATTTTGCAGACCTGACATAGAGAATCATGTGGAGTAATAATATGAATGCTTTTTGAATGATGTAATCCTTTAACACTTACTTGGCTATCTTATGATAGAATTATATATAGCTCCAATTTAAAAATGAAAATTTTTTCTTCTTTTGTCATTTGAAGGTAATATACACTTACTGTAATAATGCTGAAAACAACAAATTGTGAAAAGGATAACATAAAAATGAACTATAATATCATTATTTTATATGAGGATAACCATTGTTACTGCTTCTTATGTAATTTTCCATACTTTTTGTTTTACAAAGTGGAATTATGAATACTGTTTTATAAACTTCTTTTAATATATTACAACTTATTCAACCATTTCCTATGGTTAAATAAGGACAAATAGGTATATATTTAGTTCCTTTCCTATTTAGGCGTATTATAAATAATGTCTACACATAGAATTTTATTCATATGTCCATTTAACTTATTTTTCTTGAAATATAGTTGACTATAGAATTTAAATTTTTTTAGAATTTTAAATTTTAAAGAAATGTGCTATTTAATGTTCACAGAATTTTAAATGTTAAAGAATTTCACTTAATATTTCATATTTCAGAAATTCAAAAAAAGGAATACTTTACAAATTAAATAGAATTTTAATTTTTAAAAAATATTGTCTTTTCACTTTTTTTTTTTTTTTAAGATTTTATTTATTTATTTGACAGAGAGAGATCACAAGCAGGCAGAGAGGCAGGCAGAGGAGGGGGGAGTGGGAAGCAGGCTCCCCGCTGAGCAGAGAGCCCGATGCGGGGCTCGATCCCAGGACCCTGGGATCATGACCGGAGCAAAGGCAGAGGCTTTAACCCACTGAGCCACCCAGGCGTCCCTATCTTTTCACTCTTAACAGTAGTAGGAGGTATAGTATTTTTCTAGTTTACTAAAACTGCAGTCATGTTTTTCATGTAGATGCCACCTGGAACAGCAAGACCAGCCTCTCGAAGTGGTCCCATAGGGACAGGAGGAGTTCTTTCTTCTCAAATCAAAGTTGCTGACCGTCCTGTAACACAACAAGGTTTGAGTGGAATGAAAACTGGAATGAAAGGTATCTATTTTAAGAAGATGAGTATATGGGACACCTGGGTGGCTCAGTTGGTTAAGCGGCTGCCTTCGGCTCGGGTCATGATCCCAGCGTCCTGGGATCGAGTCCCGCATGGGGCTCCTTGCTCGGCAGGGAACTTGCTTCTCCCTCTGTGTATGCCTGTGCTTGCTCTCTCTCTCTCTGACAAATAAATAAATAAAATCTTTAAAAAAAACAAAAAGATAAGTATATTTTATTTAAGAAGTATTACAGGGGCACTTCGGTGGCTCAGTAAGTTGAGCATCTACCTTTGGCTCAGGTCATGATCTAGCAGGGGTCAGCGGGGAGTCTGTTTCTCCCTTTCCCTCTGCCACTCTCCCTGCTTGTGCTTGCTCTCTCAAATAAATAAATAAAATCTTAAAAAAAAAAAGAAGTGTTACTTTTTCTAATAGCTAATGCTTCATTATAATATGTAAGTCCTTAAGTAAGGGACTAAGGCTAATGTATAAATTTTTATTGCATCTTTCCTTATGCCTCTGTATTTAAAAAGGCATAATAGTACACTACATGTTATGATTAAAAAATTGGTTTGTGATATATATATAAATCGAAGCATGGCGAAGTGCTTTATAGTGAGTTTGTCTCAGAGATAAATTATGAAAAGTCATGATCTCTTGCATTGAGAAATTCAGTCTAAATCTGCGCTGTCCATTATGATAATCAATATCTACATTAGCTGTAATTAATTAAAATTAGGTAAAATAATCAGCTGTCCAGTAGCATCAGCCACATTTCAAATGCTCAATAATCCCAAGTAGCTACTTTATCGGACAGTGCTGATATAGAATATTTCCATTGTTGCAGAAAATTCTCTTAGATAAACCTGTTCTAGACTTTCTCAGTTTGCATTCAGTTAACCTGACCTATAGAGTCTGCTATCTTAACAGCCCTACCTCTAGTCCCATTTTTGTGGTCTTAATTCAGGTTTCCATTATGACATGATTCTGAGATATTCATGCATTGAGAAATTACCCTGAGATCAAGAGTCACATGCTCTATTGACTGGCCCAGCCAGGTGCCCCAGTGTTCTTTACCATTTTAATGATTCGTCTTGATTATCATCAACTTTATTGGGCATAAATAAAGACTATCAGAATGGTGGAATATAACTATGGTTGTGCTTTGGTTTGCTATTTTGGTGGCATTTCCAAACTGAACAGTAATAATTAAAAACTTTTTTTTTAGGTCCCCAGAGGCAAATTTTAGACAAATCTTACTATCTTGGGCTTCTTCGGTATGTTTTTCCCTATGTATGGTTATGAAGTTTTAACTCTGGTATTTATTAAGATAATTAGGTATCTTTTGATTTCTAAGAATTATTTTGTGTTCTGATATAATTTCTGGTTAATTTGGCTGTGTTACAAAATATATATGATAATACAGTTAGGCTGAGATTTTAAATTGTTATGTATTTGCATGTAGATGAACTATTTATGTCAAGTTCACTATTGTTGATATAATGGTAAGAATAATCTTTCATGCTTCTTTTCACTAATTCTCTGAAATATATTATTCATACCACTGACAAGTCACTAGTTGCATCTAATAAGAAAGGGAAAATGTGTATACTTATTTATGTATATTAACTAGTGTAGGTTTTTACATAAATGTATATTTGGTCAATTGCTACAAATGTGACCTAATTTTAATTAATTCAGAAGGTTTATTATGTGGCTCTTAAGTATGAAGCTTTAAATTGAGAACTTTTTTCTTTTTCTCAATCTACCGCTTTCTTGTTCAGATGTCCTACTCTATTTTCCCATTTTTCTTTGTTTTCTTCGTGGCTCATCTAGATCTTTTTCTCTTTTTTCCATTTCATTTGATCCATATTTCTATCATGTCCTAAAAGTTCTGTTTTCCTTCTCAGTTCTTCTGGATTCTTTCATTTCTCAATTATCAGGATCATTTATGATTCTCAAACTTCTAGAAGTCAATAAAGAGAAGTGTAGGTTTTCCCCATCAGTCCATTAGTTAACATTAAGCTAAACTAACATCAGCAAAAAAAAAAAAAGTGAGACCATCAGTTGTATAGCATCTCTTAATATCCAGCCACTTTTTAATTAAAAGAAGAAAAAGATATAGAACTATTTTTCATCATTGTTTTTCTTTCTTTAGTAGTGAAATTTCACAAAACCATTTATATTGTTACACATTTATGAGAAGTTTGTTTTGTTTGACTAGAAAGGCTCTTTTCTGTTTTAGAAGTATTGCTCACTTTCTTATTTCTTTTCATTTAGAAGTAAAATAAGTGAACTTACAACAGAAATTAATAAACTTCAGAAAGAGATAGAAATGTACAATCAAGAAAATTCAGTATATTTGTCATATGAAAAGAGGTAAGTAATTTTGGAGTTAAAATTATACAAGAACTTTTTTATTAATAGGCAACATTTAATGTAATTTCAGAAGTTTAATACTGAATTTATAGTTATACATAATATTTGTAGTGCTCTTATTTATGTGTTTATGAATATTTATTTTATGCTTGCAGAGCTGAGACTTTAGCTGTTGAAATCAAAGAGTTTCAAGGACAACTAGCAGACTACAACATGGTATTTTCTCTTTTCTGAGATTTTTTTGAAGATTTTTGTTGCTTTTTGCTACTTTAAAAATATATTATTTTAAATACCAAATACTATATGAATACATGCTTATGGTAAAAGATTGAAAGCAGGGAAAGTGTACGATTAAAGTATCACTTTTCTTTTTCCCCCATTTCCCTACCCAGAAATAATTTGGTTTAACAGATATATATTCTGCCAGTCTTTTTTTTTAATGTTTCATATTTTTATTTAAATTCTAGTTAGTTAACATACAGTGTAATGTCAGTTTCAGGAATAGAATTTAGTGATTCATCACTCACGTATAACACCCAGTGCTCATCACAACTGGATGGTGATGGTGATAGCCCATTCCCACTCACCTCCCTCCATCAACCCACAGTTTGCTCTCTATCATTAAGAGTCTCTTTTATGGTTTGCTTTCCTCTCTCTCTTTTTTTTTTCTTTCCCCTGTTTGTTTGTTTGTTTAATTCCACATATGAGTGAAACCATATAGTATTTGTCTTTATTGACTAACTTCACATAGCATAATACACTCCATACATTTCAGCCCAAATGGCAAGATTTCATTCTTTTTTATGGTTGAGTAATATTTCAGCATGCACATGTGCGCATGTGTGTGTGTATCACATCTTTATCCATCAGTCAATATCCATTCCTCAGTTGTTGGACATTTGTGCTCTTTCCATAATTTGGTTATTGTTGACAGTGCTGCCATAAAATCGGGGTCATATGTCCGTTCAAATCAGTGCTTTTGTATCCTTTGGGCAAATATCTAGTAGTGCAGTTGTAGTTGTTCTAGTAGTGCAATTCTGTAGTTGTAGTTGTAATTGAGTAGTTCTATTTTTTTTTAAAGATTTTATTTATTTACTTATTTGACAGAGAGAGATCACAAGTAGGCCTAGAGACAGGCGGGGGGGGGGGTGGGAAGCAGGCTCCCCGCTGAGCAGAGAGCCCAATGCCGGGCTCGATCCCAGGACCCTGAGATCATGACCTGAGCCGAAGGCAGAGGATTAACCCACTGAGCCACCCAGGTGCCCTGAGTAGTTCTATTTTAACTCTGAGGAACCTCCATACTCTTTTCCAGAGTGGCTACATCAGTTTGCTTTCCCACCAACAGTGCAAGAGTCTTCCATTTTCCACATCCTCACCAACCTCTGGTTTCCTATGTTGTTATTTTTAGCTGTTCTGACAAGTGTGAGATGGTATCTCTTCGTAGTTTTGATATGTATTTCCCTGATGATAGGTAATGTTGAGCATGTTTTCATGTGTCTGTTAGGCATCTCTCTTCTTTAGAAAAATGTTTGTTCATATCTCCTGCCTTTTTCTTAACTGGATTATTTGTTTTTTGGGGGTTAAATTCATAAGTTCTTTTTTTTTTTTTTAAGATTTTATTTATTTGACAGAGAGAGAGAAAGTGTGAGTGCACAAGCAGGAGGAGTGGCAGGCAGAGGCAGAGGGTGAGAGAGAAGCAGGCTTCCTAATGAGCAGGGAGCCTGATGATGGACTCGATCCCAGGACCCTGGGGTCAAGACCTAAGCTGAAGGCAGATGCTTAACTGACTGAGCCACCCAGGCATCCTGAATTCATTTTTTTTTTAATTTTTTTTTTCTGAATTCATTTATTTATAGATTTTGGGATACTAACCTTCTGTATCATGTTGATTGATTTGCAAATATTGAACCACCCTGGTAACCTAGGAATAAATCCCACTTGGTGGGATTTTCCATTATCCAATGGAAAAAAATAGTGGGATTCACATGGTGAATGATTCTTTCAGTGTACTGTTGGATTTGATTTGCTAGTATTTTGTTGAGAATTTTTACATCCACATTCATTAGGGATATTGGCCTGTAGTTCTCTTTTTTAGTGGAATCTTTGTCTGGTTTTGAAATCAGGGTAATTTTGGCCTCATAGTTTGTAAGTATTCGTTCCATTTCTATTTTTTGGGGAATAGTTTGAGAAGAATAGGTATTAACTCTTCTTTAAATGTTTGGTAGAGGAGCATCTGGGTGGCTCAAGCATCTGCCTTCAGCTCAGGTCATGGTCCTGGGGTCCTGGGATTGAGCCCCACATCAGGTTCCCTTCTGAGTGGGTAGTCTGCTTCTCTGTCTCTACCTGCAGCTCCCCCTGCTTTTGCTCACTCTCTCTGTCTCTCTGGAAAATAAATGAATAAAATCTTAAAAAAAGAAAAGAACTAAGTGGATATAATAATATCCAATAATTATAATAAAAAGAAAGGTTTGGTAGAATTCTGCTGGGAAGCTATCTGGCCCTGGGCTTTTGTTTGTTGGGAGAGTTTTGATTACTGCTTCATTTTCTTCACTGCTTCAAACTGTTCCAATTTTCTGTTTCTTCCTGTTTCGATTTGGTAGTTGATATGTTTCAAGGAATTTATCCATTTCTTCCAGATTGCCCAATTTGTTGGCATATAATTTTTCATAATAATATTATAATTGTTTGTATTTCTGTGGTGTTGGTTGTGATCTAGCCTCTCTCATTTGTGATTTTGTTTATTTGGGTCCTTTTTCTTTTTGGTAAGTCTGGCTAGGGAGTTATCAATTTTATTAATTCCTTCAAAGAACCTTCTTCATTGATATGTTCTACTGTTCCTTTTGTTTCTATTTCCTTCCTTCCTTCCTTCCTTCCTTCCTTCCTTTTTTGGAGAGAGAGAGAGACAGCATAAGTGGAGGGAGGGGCAGAACGAGAGGCAGAGAGAGAATCCTAAGCAGATTCCACACCCAGCATGGAGCCCGACTCAGGGCTTAGTCTCAAGACCCTGAGATCAAGACTTGAGCTGAAATCAAAAGTTAGATGCTTAACCGACTGAGCCACCCAGACATCCCTATATCATTTATTTCTGCTCTAATCTTTATTATTTCCTTTCTTCTGTGGCTTTAGGCTTCACTGGCTGTTCTTTTTCTAACTCCTTTATGTGTGAAGTTAGGTTGTATATTTGAAATTTTTTTTTGAGGTAAGCCTATATTGCTATATGGTTTTGGACCATCGTGTTTTCATGTGTTTCCATGTATTTTCTTTTTTATTTCTTCTTTAATTTCCTGGTTAACCCATTCATTCTTTAGTAGGATGTTCTTTAACTTCCATGTATTATAGTTTTTACCAATTTTTTCTTATGGTCTTATGGTTGACTTCTTCCAGTTCTATAGCACTGTGGTAAGATAATATACATAGTATAACAGTTGCTTTGTACTTGTTGACGCCTGATTTGTGACCCGGTATGTGATCTGTTTTGGAGAATATCTCATGTGCCCCTGAAAAGAATGTATATTCTGCTACTATAGGATGGAATGTTCTGAATATATCTGTTAAGTCCATCTGGTTCAGTGTGTCATTTAAGCCGTTGTTTCCTTGTTGTTTTCTGCTTAGATGATCTGTCCATTGCTGTAAGTGGTGTGTTAAAGTCCCCTACTATTATTGTATTATTATCAATGAGGGTTTTTTTGTAATGTTTGTTGTTAATTGTTTTATACATTTGGGTTACCAAGTTGGAAGCATAAATATTAATAATAGTTAGATGATCTTGTTGGATAAACCCCTTAGTTATGATATAGTGTCCTTCTTCATCTCTTGTCATAGTCTTTGATTTAAAATCTAGTTGTCTGATATAAGTGTGGCTACTATGGCTCTTTTTTGATGTCTGTTTGCATGGTAAATCATTCTCTGTCCCTTTACTTTCAATTTGCAGGGGTCTTTAGGTCTAAAATGAGTCTCTTAAAGGCAGCATATAGATGGATCTTGTTTTTTTCCATTCTGATGCCCTGTGTCTTTTGATTGGAGCATTTACTCCATTTACATTCAGAGCAGTTATTGATAGATATGAATTTAGTACCATTTTATTACCTGTTAAATGTTGTTTCTGAAGATTTTCTCTGTCTTTTCTAGTCTTTGTTGCTTTTGGTCTTTTTTCCCCAAAGAGTCCCCTTTAATATTTCTTTTGCAGCTGGTGTAGTGGTCATGAACTCCTTTAGTTTTTGTTTGTCCTGGAAACCCTTTATTTTTCCTTCTACTCTGAATGACAACCTAGCTGCATAAAATATTCTTGGCTGCATATTTTTCCCATTCAGCATGTTGAATATATCATGCTACCCACTTCTGGTCTCCCAAGTTTTTCTGGATAGGTCTGCTGGTAACTTTATTTGTCTTCCCTTATGAGTTAGGAATTTCTTTTCCCTTGCTGCTTTTAGGATTTTCCATTATCTCTTTATTTGGCATATTTTATTATGATTATCTTGTGCTGGCCTACTTTTGTTGATTTTGGTGGGAGTTCTCTGTGCCTCCTGTATTGGATGTCTATTTTGTTCCCCAGATTAGGGAAGTTTTCAGCTATAGTTTGCTCAAATAAACCTTCAGCCCCATTCTCCCTCTTTTCTTCTTCTGGGACTCCTATGATAGAATGTTATTGGGACTCCTGGGTGGCTCCATTGCTTAAGTGTCGACCTTTAGTTCAGGTCCTGATCCTAGGATCCTGGGATTGAGTCCCATATTAGTCTTCTTGCTCAGTGGTTAGCCTGCTTCCCCCTCTGCCTGCTTCTCCCCCTGCTTATTCTTTTTCTGTCTCTGACAAATAAATAAAATCTTGGAATGCCTACATGTCTCAGTCAGCTAAGCATCTGCCTTTGGCTCAGGTCATGATCCCAGGGTCCTGGGATCGAGTCCTGAATCAGGCTCCTTCCCCAGTGGGGAGCCTGCTTCCCCCTCAGCCTGCTACTCCCCTTGCTTGTGCTTGCATGCACATGCTTTCTCTCCCTCTCTGTCACTCTCTAATAAATAAAATCTTGAAAAAAAAAAAAGAATGTTATTACACTTTATGGAATAGTTGAGTTCCCTAAGTCTTTATTCGTGATCAAATATTTTTCTTTCCCTCTTCTTTTCAGCTTGATTTTCCATAAGTTTATCTTTTTTTAAAAAATTTTATTTATTTGTTAATTTGACAAAGAGAGAGAGCACAAGCAGGAGGAGTGGCAGGAGAAGGAAAGAGAGAAGCAGGTCCCCACCGAGCAGGGAGCTGGATGTTGGTCTTGATCCTAGAACCCTGGGATCAAGACCTGAGCTGAAGGCAGATGCTCAACTGACTGAGCCACCCAGGCAGCCCTAATTTTATCTTCTTTATCACTTTTTCATTCCTCTGCTTCTTCCATCCTAGTGGTCATCATATCTGTTTAGTTTTGCATCTCAGTTTTAGCAGTTTTTATTTTAGCATGACTAGTTTTTAGGTCTTTTATATCAATGTAAGGCACTCCCTGGTGTCTTCTTTGTTTTTCTTAAACCTAGCTAGTATTCTTTTTTTTTTTTTTTAAGATTTTATTAATTTATTTGACAGACAGAGATCACAAGTAGACAGAGAGGCAGGCAGAGAGAGAAGAGGAAGTAGGCTCCCTGCCAGGCAGATCCCTTGATGTGGGGCTCGATTCCAGGATGCTGGGATCATGACCTGAGCTGAAGGCAGAGGCTTTAACCCACTGAGCCACCCAGGCGCCCCCTAGCTAGTATTCTCATGATTGTTGCTTTAAATTCTGGATCAGGTAATGTGATGCTGCCAGTTTTATTTTTGTTTTTCAACATTTCCTTAGCAATTCGGGGTCTCTTCTGATTCCATACAAATTTTAGGATTATTTGCTCCAGCTCTTTGAAAAATACCAGTGGAATTTTGATCGGAATGGCATTAAAAATATAGATTGCTCTAGGTAGTATAGACATTTTAACAATATTTATTCTTCCGATCCAACATGGAATGGTCTTCCATCTTTTTCTGTCTTCTTCAATTTCTTTCATGAGTGTTCTGTAGTTCCTCGAGTACAGATCCTTTACATCTTTGGTTAGGTTTATTCCCAGGTATCTTATGGTTCTTGATGCTATAGTGAATGGAACCGATTCTCTAATTTACCTTTCTGTATTTTCATTGTGAGTGTATAAGAAATCCACTGATTTCTCTACATTGCCTTTGTATCCTGCCATGTTACTGAGTTGCTATATGAGTTTTAGTAGTTTGGGGGTGGAGTCTTTTGGGTTTTCCATATAAAGAATCATGTCATCAGCGAAGAGAGAGAGTTTGACTTCTTCATTGCTGTGATCACCAAGACAGCATGGTACTGGCATAAAAACAGACACATAGACCAGTGGAACAGAGTAGAGAGCCCACATATGGACCGTCAACTCTATGGTCAAATAATCTTCGATAAAGCAGGAAAAAATATACAGTGGAAAAAAAACAGTCTCTTCAATAAATGGTGCTGGGAAAATTGGACAGCTACATGTAGAAGAGTGAAACTTGACCATTCTCTTACACCGTACACAAAGGTAAACTCAAAATGGATAAAAGACCTCAACGTGAGATAGGAATCTGTCAGAATCCTAGAGGAGAACATAGGCAGTAACCTCTTCGATACCAGCCACAGCAACTTCTTCCAAGATATGTCTCCAAAGGCAAAGGAAACAAAAGCGAAAATGAACTTTTGGGACTTCATCAAGATCAAAAGCTTCTGCACAGCAAAGGAAACAGTCAACAAAACAAAGAGGCAACCCACGGAATGGGAGAAGATATTTTCAAATGACAAAAGTACAGACAAAAGGTTGATATCCAGGATCTATAAAGAACTTCTCAAACTCAAGACATAAAAACATAATCATATCAAAAAATGGGCAGAAGATATGAACAGACGCTTCTCCAATGAAGACATACAAATGGCTATCAGACGCATGAAAAAAATGTTCATCATCACTAGCCATTAGGGAGATTCAAATTAAAACCACATTGAGATACCACCTTACACCAGTTAGAATGGCCAAAATTAGCAAGACAGGAAACAACGTGTGTTGGAGAGGATGTGGAGAAAGGGGAACCCTCTTACACTGTTGGTGGGAATGCAAGTTGGTGCAGCCACTTTGGAGAACAGTGTGGA
>PISX010036665.1:0-11741 GCA_004024625.1 Mellivora capensis | reverse complement strand
GGGGGAGCCAGGTGGTGGGTATTGTGGAGGGCACGCATTGCATGGAGCACTGGGTGTGGTGTAAAACTATGAACTCTGTTACGCTGAAAAGAAATTAAAAAAAAAAAAAAGAATCAAATGCACACGGCCCACTAACTGCAAAAAATTTATGTGGCCAAGTTAACCTACTTGGAAGAAGAGTAATGTGTCCAGTAAGACCAAAAGGACAAGCCCATCTTCCAGTGAGAAAGTAGTAGAACGTAGACATTAAGGGAAACAAAATTAAAGACACTGAATTGGGAGAGTCCAAAAGGTAGGTACAAATGACAGAAAATGGAGAAATTAAATGAGAAATTAACCCCTCACCCTCTGAGGTCACTCTTTGTTTTGAAACTCAGTTGTTTTAAAGAGTCTTTATTACTGGAGACACGATTTTCTCATAGCCGAAGGGAAAGTTCAATTACTGCGCCCAACTAATCATCCATTTTAAATCATTTCTGTGTAAAGATTGAGTGTATTGGACAGATTTGCTATACTCAGAATGAAACTAGTACAGATGAAAAGCCTGTTAAGGGACATTAACTTCACTATTTTCTCATTTGCTCTAAAAGCCTAGTAAGTACAAAGATTTGGGATAGACTGGGGCTTATGATCAGCCAAGTAAGGGAGGCAAGAGCTTCCTGATGGGTTTAAAAACAAGCAGCTTTTGGTTTAGAGTATAGAGAAGTTTAAAAAAAGTCTCCATCTTGTTTTCTAGGGTTAATGAGATCTCTCTTCTGCTATTATGACTCACTTGTTTCTACATCCCACCACCCCAGATATTTTAATGGGTTTCTCTATGTCAACCCCATTTCTCCAATTGTTACCGCCCATGTGCTAATCAAACAATGATCTTGTCATTCCTTTTATAAGACCTTCTGTCAAGACCCATAGAATCCTTCCAGAATTACGGAGATCCAGCAATATTCATATCATAAACACTGTTTTAATTGAATGTTTCATGGATAATTTGAGTAACGAAACAAATGCCAAACGAGTAAATATTTTATGGAAATAAAGGGAGTATTTAAAAATTATTGAAATTTATTAAAAGCTGACATATGTTGTTTTTATGGCTTTCAGAGATTCTTGACAAAAAGAGCTGTGTGCAATTTTAATTGGTGTGTTTCAACAGTTGTCCATCGTGAGTTCCCAGCAACAAACAGAGAACACGCTGGAGCAAGTTACCAAAACCGGCTTCTTGATGATGTAGCTCAAATTATGGTTTTATGCTGCCAAATGTGATTCTGTGTTTGACTTTCTAACCAGCCATCATAATGCAGACTTTGACCGTCCTCATAGACACATATGAGTACTAGCTAAATCTGGAAAGCTGAAGAGACAAAAAAGGGTGGGATATTATGAACTACAAACTTTTTTCTGATTCCAAATGTGTCCCTTGGTGCTCAGATGGTGGATGCCTCTTAACAAAGTATGTGTCCTCCCAGGTTCCATGTTAACATCAGGTACAAGATTCAGCATTAACCTGGCTCTATCTTGCACAAGTATGTGCCATCAAATGCACAAATATGGCAGGTTTCTTGGCACCCATTTTTGGATGGACTGTTTTCAGCAAAAACAATGAATTGCCAAGCAGTTCCAAGCGATGTACCCAGTGAAGAGCGTAAAGCTGAAATGGCTTACAGATGCCCGGTTTTAGGAAATAAACCAATCATCAGTTCTAAACCGCATGAAGAGGAGCCACTCCTGGGCGTAAAATCACAACCAGGAAATGAAAAGCTGCTACTGAAAACAGCCCCTCAAAATTAAAGGAAGCTTGAGGCTGAGAAAGTTGAAGAGCAGGGCATGAGAACTGGGCATAAGAGTCCCGGTTGGCCCCACTCCAGCCCCGCAGGGCATACCACAAAACACTGCCACTCAACCACCTCGTGAGAGCCCAAGACAGACAAAAAGATCAACAGCCTAAACAAGATGCTCCAAGCCATCGAACAGCTCAGAGAAGCAGCAGCACCTGGAAAACAGCTAGAATAACACCGTTCAAAGAAAATGCAGCAAGAGAGAGCCTTTCTTCAGGAGCTAGAAGACACGGATTTGGGGATTTAAAGACTCAGGGAAAGCAAGTTATCAGAAAATCAAGACAAACATCATTAAATCTATGGATTACCCATGTGCCCACTCTTAATGTTCATCTATAACTTTAACCATTTATCCAAGATTAAAGAAAAATAGAACAAGAAACCATAAAATTCTTATTATACATGTATATATCTATACATGGATAGATCTCAAAATGATCTTGCTGAGTAAAAGAAGACACAGAACACTATCCCTCCTGAATTATTCCATTTTATGAGATTTCAGAAAATGCAATCTAATCCATAATGGTGGAGAATAGGTTGTTGACTGCCAGGACAGGATTGGAGGGAGGGAGAGATGGCTCAGGGACATGAGGTAACTTCTGGAGGAAATGGAAGGGGTTAGTGTCTTGATGACGGTGATGGCTTCACAGAGCATATATATGTCAAAATTCTTCAAATTATGCAACTTAAATATGTGTAGTTTGATGTGAGTTAATTCTGTCTCAACAGAGTGGAAAAGAAGTTTAAATTGACATACAACTTAACCCACGGAGGAAATTGTGGTCTTACTCTGTAGCTTTATTTTTTAACAAACCTCAGATCATGAAATGATCTCAAGAATAAGATAATTACTGAATGTTATATATTCCTTGAGGTTACTTTTGGGATTCTTTCCCATCGTGTAGAATCATTTAGGATTCTAATATAGTCAATTGCTGCTGAGAGAGGTCATGTGGTTTCCCAAAATTCTTATCACAGTTTCCAAAATTAAAATATCTGGTTAAAAAATTTTCTTTTTGAATGTCACTAGCAGGCTTTTAAAAAATGCTAAAGGAGGAATATAAGAATACACATATTTTTCAATTAAAAATCAAAAAGAATAGTTGCTAAATGCAGAAATCTAAGTAGAAATTAATTATCATCTGATATTTGGTATTATTCTTCATTCTCCCATTAAGAACCTTTTCCAAGGGGCAAAGATTACACCTGAAAGATATTAGCTAAGTCAATTGATGTTAAAATGAATGAAATAAAGACTATTTTTTAAGTATGGTAACAATGTGCTGGACATTAATTAAAACATGAAAAATGGAAATAAAATATCAATGAATTTTTTTAACAGAATCCCGGGAGGCAATAGGTGTACCAGTCCCACATTTCAAGACAAAAAGTCTCGACCATGATGAATGCAAATATCAAGTGCCATATTATGGACACTCTTCTGTAGGGTAAATATTTTCATTGCATAAATTGGAGACAATTTGATAAGGATTCTGGAATTTGGTAGGAAAAACAAATCATATTAACATCTAGGAAACTTTACTAAGATCCAAATATTTACACAGAATACCCACAGCAAGTGACATCTGAAATCCAGGATCTTGCAGCAACACTAGTTTCATGACTTGAAAAGTTAATTGAATTACCAAAGTGAGGAGAAATCAAAACCCACAATATGCATCACCAAACTTTCCAACTAGTACATACACACACACACACACACACACACACACACCCTTCAGTAACACTAATAACTTGTTAAAATGAACAAGGATTCCTCTGAGGTAAAATTTTGAGGTAGATAATTTATAAGTACATCAGTGACATCAGTGACACAAAATGATATTGTAGTAACAAAACACTTGAAAACTGTAATAAGCTTTTGTAGAAGTCATGGCTTTGTGGGTTTGCAATTTCAACTGGTCTCAGCTGAGCTGTTTTCTCAGTTGGCTCACTCATGTGTCCAGCTGTGGACTGGCTCTGGGACAGGGCAATGGGAGTATCTGGGCCCTGTGTCCCTCATCCTCTCTCAAACTAGCTTGAGCATGTTCTCATGGTTATGGCAAGAATGCCAGGGTGAGCATCAATGGTATGTACATTTCTTCTGTTAGTATCTCATTCTAACTTCCCATTAGCTAAAGCAAGTCACAGGATGGAGTCCAGAGTCACAGCTGGAGACAACCTCAAGCTGCACAATAGAACTGTAAGTATGGGTCATCTTCCGGAAGACCTATTTTGTTCCATCAATCAGTTTGCCTATTTTTCCCATGTTGTCTTAATGATTGTTGTATCTGGTAATCATGTGCCATGAGTTCTCTGACTTTTCTTCATTTTCAAAAATATTTTAGCTTGTGTAGGTTTTTTGCATTTTCACATAAATATCAAAACAGTGTGTCAACTTTTACAGAAATTCCTGCTAAGAGTCTGGTTTGGGTTTCATTGAACTCATAGACAAATTCAGAGGAAATTAAAATCTTAAGGTTATTGAACCTTATAGTCAATGAACATGGTATATCTCTCCACTTATTTTGTCCTCCTTAGCTTCTTTCAGAAATGCTTTCCAGGGCACCTGGGTGGCTCTGTGGGTTGAGCCTCTACCTTTAGCTCAGGTCATGATCCCAGGGTCCTGGGATCGAGCCCTGCATCTGGCTCTCTGCTCGGCAGGGAGCCTGCTTCCCCCTCTCTCTCTGCCTACCTCTCTGCCTACTTGTAATCTCCGTCTGTCAAATAAATAAATAAATAAATAATCTTAAAAAAAAAAAAAAAGAAATGCTTTCCTGAACAAATCTTGTATATCAGTTATTATTAAACTAATTTTTTAAATATTTTTATTTTTGCTTGTATTATGAATGGATTTTTTTATTTCTGATAACTCATTGCTAAAACAAAGAAATACTTTGTTTTCATATTTATTTTTTTCCTCATTATCTTACTAAATTAACTTATTATTTCTAGTGGCTTTGTAATATTTTTCTTAGCATTTTGTATATATATAATCATAGCATACATGAATGAAAATTATACTTTTCCCCCCCATCTTATGATTCTTATTTCTTTTGTTTATTTTGTTGTAGTGAGCTAAGATTTCTAGTACAATGATGAACAGAAGTTCTGGGAGTAAAAAATCTTTCCCTTTCCTCTGTTCTTCCATAGAAGAACACCATTAGCAATGATATTTTGTCACCATTAGTAATGATATAAAGTCTACATTTTTCCTAGATGCCTTTTGCTGCTTCTATTCTTATTGAGCACAGATATTTTATAACACGAAAGTTGAAATATGTTGATGCATTTATTGAGATTTCATATGATTTTTCTACTTTATTTTATCAATAAAGAAAACTAATATTGGCTATTTTTTAATGTTAGACCAATCTTGCATTCTTGAGATAAACTCCATAAGCTAAAGCCTATAATCCTTTCCATATTCTGCTGTTTACATTTGTTAACACTTTATTAAAAGTTTTGTCTCTGTATATGCATTGGACAGACTCTAAGTTTGCCCCATGATCCCAGACTATTCGTTTTTGTGAATCTGACCATTGTCGTGAATCCTTTGTGTCTGGTCCCCTTGCTCAGCTGTAGATGTGTCCTCTGATTTGTCTTTATAAGCAAAGACAATGCAGCATCGGGAAGAGGTGCCCTGATTATGTGTACGTGATCTTGTTTCAAAGGACTGTGGCTTCCATCTTGCCAGAGGACTCTTTCCCTTGAACACTTTTAAGAAAAAAGCTGTAGGTTGGGGGTTAGCTTATAGAGAGAGCTACATAGAAAGGAGACTAGAGCAGTCACTGTCCTGCAGGCAACAAGAAGCAGAGACCCTCATGCTGGCACTTGTGTGAAATAGAATGTGACCACTGCCAAGCTTGGAAGCAGATTCTCCCCCTCCCACCAACTCCCATCCAGCCTCAGATGAGGCCACAGCTCCAGCTGACCCTTTAATTGTAATCTCAGATGAGCCAGAGGCCAGACACACCAAGGGAAACCAGGACAAAGGTGACTGACAACAGGGACATTGTCTTTACTTCTGAGATTGACATATCAGTTCACTGGGGCACCAAGTACCTCGTGTTCCCTTTCATTTTCTTGAAAAGAGAAGGCAAGAGTTCATTTTTAGTGGTTTTACCATTTTTCCTGCTGTTTTTTCCAGTACTTCTTTATTTGTTAGTGAATCAGTAGCCTGAATTGATTCAGGTTTTTTGCCATTTGCCTTCACTTCTGCCATGCTTACCTTTGGGATTTGACTTTAGTCATTGCTTGTATGTTTGCTACTGCTGTGATCGGAGTTCCACACTGGACTTTGGCCTAGTTTTACATCTATGGTTCCTTATCCGGCTGCCAATAAGTAGTGTGGATCTCTCACTTCTCCTGAACCCCTACACAGAACTGGACTCAAGCATATTTCAGTGTCCGTCCACACTGTCACACCCAAAACCATTCTATTTTACTCAGAGTACAATTTTAAAAATAATAATAATGAAATGGCAGCCTTAATGAACATTATTGTTTGCTTTCCACTTTTCAATTTCCAGAAAATATCCCTCCCAACTTAGATCTTCACCTTGCAAAACAAAGCACACTTGACTATTTTTTTTCCCAAAATTTCAGTCCTGATATTTTGAGTCCTGAGAAGCAGTACCAAGAGCTTAACTCACCATTTCTCTCAAGAGACTAAAAGCTCCAGGTACATGGACTTCCAGTGTTGGCCATGGTCTCCAAAAGTTTGAGGGTGGCACAATAAATAGGCTTTTCCTCCAGATTTTTGCTGAAATAAAAATAATTTCTAGCACAGCTTTTGAGATATCATTACTTTTACAAATGTGGACATACTCGTTGAATCACTCAGCAGTATCTTTTACAGCAAATATTTTGGGGGGAAAAATCTGACATCAAGGTCTGGCAGCCTTTCCAATCTGGGCTTCTAACCCCATTCTCGTGAAACACTGGACACTGGGGATGGGGAGTGGTGGGGTGGCTAGTGATCCTGATTTAGATTGGGCAGCATGGAAACAGTGGTGATCGAGATGATCTATGACAAGGCCTTCAGGCCTAACACCACCACTAGCGGATCCCCTAGTCGTCAGTGAGAATGGGTGGTGATTTCTGTATTTTAGAACATGCCCTTTTGAAGGTCACACTATTAAACTTTTACAAGCTGGTTTTTGTGGTCTTATGTTGAGCATTTAATGCTTCTAAATAATCTCAGCTTTTTAATTGGTTTTGACAAGAATCCTTTTCTCTGTCACCTCAAAAGAGGTAGGAGTATGTCGTGGAAGACTGACCTCTGTGCTTCAGAGCCAAAATATAACGCAAAGGCAGAGTTTGGGATAAAGAGGAACAATTAGCTCTTGGCTTTTCCGGGCAAAGGAGGCTGTGGCAGGCTCTGGCTCTGACCTTGAAAACCTGCAGGCCTGCCCTGAGGAAGGGGCTGGGTGTGTTGGGGGCTGGAGGGAGGGTTATAGGGAAAAGCAGGATCTAGCCTGTTTCCACAGAAACTGTGTCTATGCTGTGAGCCTGCTTGGTCATTTCCAGGATGGTGGCAGGTTCCTGAAACAAAAGGCTGAGAAAGGAAGAGGGGAGGTTTGTGGAAGGAGGGGAAATAGGTTTCTTTAAAATCAAGCTTCGCTGAAGCATTAGTGCAGTCATTTTGATTTTTGTTCAACTTTGTGTTTTTAAGCAACGACAAATAGACATAAACATTTATTGTTTAGATTCATAAAATCTAATTCTAGACTCTGGTTAAAACACATAGATCTGCCTTCAGCATTACACTGTTTTCAATTTCCACTGCTTTCAGCCCTTTACAAAGATTAATGGGACTTCCGAAACATTATCGTCATTATTGTAAAACGTCCGCGTTTTGCTAAAAATAAACCCTTCTCTGACTGTTTATTGGGCTTGATTTTACCTTTCTTTCCTGCTTAATTACTTGTATAGGTTGTTTCCCTCATTAATTTAATGATGGGAGTCCTTTCGCTTAATATAGCAGAGTCAAGACGGTGAGAATTGGTCTGTATCCAATCTGTGTCTACTAGAAACGTGCCAGAAATGATGTCGCTGTAAATTCCAGGGCCGTACATTTCCGCAGGCTTGCACCTGTTCCACGTTTTCTCTCTCTTTCTATTTTTAATAACACAGAAGCTGAGAAAATTTTAACAGCAATGGAAGAAATGTGATGCCACCTTCAGAATTAGTACACAGAAGAGCTCAATGGTCCTGCTCACTGCACACTTTACAGAGATGTGTCTGTGGAGAGGATATAGTTCATTATGTCCCAGTCTGTCCTCCCACGAGCATCCCCCAGGAAACAACTACTTCATTCTCGGACCACAGCATCTTACTTATCCCAACCTTGTGGACATTTTTAATTCAGTGGCCTGATTTGCCCAGAAACTGAGAGACAAGTCCGTGGTCGAGGGTCTTCTGCCTAACCAATCAAGTCAGACTCTAAGGGGGAATCTAAGGGTCTGGGAATCTGTATTTTTGATATCCCTAAACATTTTAATCTGCAACGGTGGTTAAAAGGCACTGACATAAACTAGGAATATCCATAATCAGGAATGCATTTTAGTCGCAGAAGTATGTCTGCTATGTGTCTCCACTTTTGTTTTATCATCTGTTTTAACGTTCTTGTTGTAGTTTATACATTTTTAGGAACTGTTTTTTTTTTAAGATTTTATTTATTTATTTGACACAGAGAGAAAGAGAGAGATCACAAGTAGTCAGAGAGGCATGCAGAGAGAGAGAGAGAAGGGGAAGCAGGCTCCCTGCTGAGCAGAGAGCCGGATGCGGGGCTCGATCCCAGAACCCCGAGATCATGACCTAAGCTGAAGGCAGAGGCTTAACCCATTGAGCCACCCAGGCACCCCTGCAACCTGTCTTGTAATAATCAAATAAACAACAGAGAAGATTATGCTCAAAGAAGAAATGTGACTTTGGACCTTGAACTAGAATACAGAACACAAAATTGTCTGTGCTACCTTATCTATCAATAAACTAATGTAGAAGGGAAATAATTATATGTTATTTGAAATTTGTGTGTCTTTTGTATTTTTTAATTTTTATTTTTTATAAACAAATTTTTATCCCCAGGGGTACATGTCTGTGAATCTCCAGGTTTACACACTTCACAGCACTAACCATAGCACATACCCTCCCCAATGTCCATTACCCCACCCACCTTTCCCGACTCCCTCCCCCCGGATTGGGAGGGAGACAAACCATAAGAGTCTTTTGTATTTTTAATAGTGTAAATGCTTATTAAAATCTAAAATAGGAATTACAAATGCTATAGGGTGCTTCCTAATAAAGATCATACTTCTAAAATGTAACAAAATGGAATTGAACAAGGCAAACATGTCTTCTACTTAATAATTGATACAAATGAAACTAGAGCTCAAAAATGCCAATTATATATTATCTCCTATAATAATAATATTTTCTCACTGTTCCTTTTTTTTCAATTTTATATTCTTTTTTTCCTGGTTCCAAGATTCATTGTTTATGCACCACACCCAGTGCTCCATACAATCTGTGCCCTCCTTAATACACACTACCAGGCTCACCCAACCCCTCATCTCTTCCCCTCCAAAACCCTCAATTTGTTTCTCAAAGTCCACAGTCTCTCGTAGTTCGTCTCCCCATCTGATTTCTCCCAATTCATTTTTCCTTTCCTTCTCCTAATGTCTTCCATGTTATTCCTTATGCTCCACAAGTGAGTGAAACCATATGATAATTGACTTTCTCTGCTTGAATAATAATATTTTTGATACCAGTAAGGGCACAGATGGACCTGCTTTACCCCAAGTAGCAACAGTTAATCGAGAATGATAAAACTAACAGCATGTTAGACTCATGAGGGCAGAATTTTGTTTTAACTTTTGTTGGAATATCCCCTAAATCTAGAATACTGCTTGACAAAGCAGGTGCTCAAAAAATATTTGCTAAATGTATGAACGCATACATCTTTATGTGGTCATATATAAAGACAATAAGGGATTCCCTCCATATGCACAGGTATATATTTAATATAAATATTTATGCTTAGATGTAAAATAAACATAACCATATGAATACTTATACTCAGATATACATATATTAAAATCTAACATATATAAAGTAAAAATGTATGTAAAATCTAGGCATGACATATTTACATTCTGATGTGACTTTTATGTAAAATATACAGACCTACGTCTACATATACACATGGACACACAGAATGAAAAATAGTATTCATCCAAATTGGAAAGACATGTCATATATTTAAAAATGATTGATTATACAACTTGGAAGAAAAGGGAGAAAAATGTGTTTCTGTCTTTTCCTTGGTCTCAGAGTAACTCTTCTGCTCTCGAATAATAGAAAAACATCTTCGGTGACAGGGTATGAATTACGTTGCATGACTTATTTTGCCACCAAGAGTCAAGGTAGAAGAGTTGAACAATCACATACACCCACTGACAGCATTGTTCAAACAATCCTGGCAGGAAAGCAGGTAGGGAAACATTGGGATTGTATTTCAGGCCAGAAGCCCATTTTGTATTTAATGGCCAGTTCCTGGAGTGGCCTTGCCCCAGGAAAGCAGAGAGCATTTGACACCGGTCACATTTCGCTCAGTCATTGGCCTAGAATGCCGAGCATCCTTTCCTCTGTACTTGGGAAGTTTCCAAAGGGGCCATTCAGCCCAGCTTCACTTCAAATGAAATTCTGCCCTCCCCTAAATTCAACTGCTCAGTGAGTTGTAAAGAACAGGCCTCCAACACAGAAAAAGAAAGGAAACCAGAATAACAGAAATGAGACAGTGTGAGTTCTTTTTATTTTTGTAGTTTTTAATGAACTGCTCCTTTCCTGAAAAGTCTGATGTTTATCTTGTGTGTCAGCTTTGGGCGTGTGATGGAGACGCCCAGAACATGAAATCTGAAAAACAGGAAAATTTACTGGGTTATCAAGTCAGACACATCAACCTCACCATACTTTGTCCTCCCCTGAGAGTTCAGATTCAGAGGATCTGAAAATCATATGGAAGTCTGTGGTAAGTAATGAAGGCGCATACTTGGTAGAAAATGCAAACTCTGCTGTTTAATGCTAAATAGAGAACCAGGCAAAACCCCTTTTGTTCCTGGTCAAATTTAATGGGTCAACACACAGAGCTGCCCAACACTCCAGAGAGCCTCCACAGCCCACAAGAGAGACACAGGGTCCAGACGTGGGCTCCCTGGCCAATAATTGCACAACTAGTTACAAATCCTAGCCAAACACCTTTTTTTTCCCCCATCCACACATTGGGCTCCTAAGCCATCCGTGACATAAACCATGGGCGGGGTGACACAGAATGTCTCCTTTGTGGAATGTTAATCTTTGAGTGTGTCTCCTCGTGCTAGGCAAACCAAAGTGATTTGTGGTTCAGTCCATTTAGTAAAAACACTATACAGCCAGACATGAGAAAGAATCAAGCTATAATTAGGATTTGTATTTTCAAGGAAGATTTCTCCCCAATACAAAATAGGGCAACACCATAGACTCAATTGATTCATTAAAGTAAGCATTTTAGGGACGGCAGGCCCCTTAAATGGGGTCCGTTTTCCAATACAGTACGTGATTAGCTTTTTGACCAGTGGCCTAGAAGTCCAGATCCAGGAAATGGTTTACACAGGGTCTTAATTTGGTCTCTGATGGAACCAGCACCACAGCTTGGAATGAAATTCGCAGCTCACTGCCTCTTCCCGGTGAAACACCTCACGGTGCCAAATACCTCAGTAACTCCTTTGTAGCAAAACTGACACTTGAACTTAATTAGAACTTTACATTTTACTCTTTCTTTTGCATAATATTGCTTTAAGCTTTTGATAGACCTGAAGAATGTAAAGTCATCTCCAGAAGACAGACTCTGTTTTTCAAATC
>PISX010036664.1:0-11744 GCA_004024625.1 Mellivora capensis | reverse complement strand
AGACAACAAAGAGAAATAAAAGGTATCCAAATTGGCAAGGAAGAAGTCAAACTCTCTCTCTTCACAGATGACGTGATACTTTATATGGAAAACCCAAAAGACTCCACCCCCAAACTACTAGAACTCATACAGCAATTCAGTAACGTGGCAGGATACAAAGTCAATGTACAGAAATCAGTGGCTTTCTTATACACTAACAATGAAAATTCAGAAAGGGAAATTAGAGAATCGATTCCATTTACTATAGCACCAAGAACCATAAGATACCTGGGAATAAACCTAACCAAAGAGGTAAAGGATCTGTACTCAAGGAACTACAGAACACTCATGAAAGAAATTGAAGAAGACATAAAAAGATGGAAGACCATTCCATGTTCTTGGATCAGAAAAATAAACATTGTTAAGATGTTTATACTATCTAGAGCAATCTATACTTTTAATGCCATTCCAATCAAAATTCCACCTGTATTTTTCAAAGAGCTGGAGCAAATAATCCTCAAATTTCTATGGAATCAGAAGAGACCCGAATCGCTAAGGAAATGTTGAAAAACAAAAATAAAACTGGTGGCATCTCATTACCTGAATTTTAATTTTTATTGACATCACTCTTACTTGGAAATTTTATTGTTGATTCTAATTGGAGTGTGAAATACTGTGTGAAAAGTTTCCAGTTATAATATTTCTCAAGGTTAACTATATTATCTATTTTAGCTTTTCGACAATCTTTTAAGGATTCAAATTAGTGATAAATTTATGTCATATATATATATGTATATACATATATATATATATATATATATATATGTATATATACACCCAATGGCCTTCAAGAGTATGGTATTACCCTTTTACAATGCTGGTGGGAATGAAAACTGGTACAGCCACTGTGGAAAACAGTATGGAGGTTTTTCAAACAGTTAAAAATAGAGCTACCTTATGACCCAGCAATTACAATACTAGATATCTACCCAAAGGATACAAACATAGTGATCTGAAGGGGCACCTGCACCACAATGTTTATAGCAGCAATGTCTACAATAGCCCATCAGCAGGCAAATGTATAAAGAAGATGTGGTGAGATTATATATATATATATATATATATATATATATATATATATATTACTCAGTCACTAAAAATAATGAAATCTTAACCATTCGCAATGACATGGGTAGAACTAGAGGGTATTATGCTAAGTGAAATAAGTTAATCATAGAAAGACAATTATCATATGATTTCACTCATATGTAGAGTTTAAGAAACAAAACAGAGGATCATAGAGGAAGAGGCAGAAAAATAAAACAAGGTGAAATCAGACAAGAAGACAAACCATAAGAGACTCACAATTATAGGAAACAAACTGAGGTTTGCTGGATGGTGGTGAGGGGATGGGGTAACTGGGTGATGGGCCTTAAAGAAGGCACTTGATGTAAGAAGCACTGGGTGTTATATGCAACTG
The DNA here is from genome assembly GCA_004024625.1 of Mellivora capensis. Classification (NCBI taxonomy): domain Eukaryota; kingdom Metazoa; phylum Chordata; class Mammalia; order Carnivora; family Mustelidae; genus Mellivora; species Mellivora capensis. The sequence continues at coordinate 10,285 of PISX010036664.1, read as the reverse complement.
ATGAATCACTAAACTCTACCTCTGAAACTAATAATATACTGTATGTTAATGAATTGAATATAAATTTTTTAAAGATTTTGTTTATTTGACAGACAGAAATCACAAGTAGGCAGAGAGGCAGATAGAGAGAGAGGGGGAAGCAGGCTCTCCGCTGAGCAGAGAGCCTGACACGGGGCTCGATCCCAGGACCCCCGGATCACAACCCAAGCTGAAGGCAGAGGCTTTAACCCATGAGGCACCCAGGCACCCCTGAATATAAATTTTTTTTAAAAAATTTTGAAGGGGCACCTGGGTGGCTCAGTCAGTTAAGCATCAGCCTTTGGCTTAGGTCATGATCTTGGGGTCCTGGGATTGAGCCCTGCACCAGACTTCCTATTCAGTGGGGAGTCTGCTTCTCCCTCTCCCTTTACCCCCTCTCCCCTGCTTATGCTTGTGTGCTCTCTCTACTTCTCTCTCTCTCTCTCGAATAAATAAATAAAATCTTTAAAATCATTTTTTTAAAAGTACAGATTTAGTTTAATTGGGACTCCTAGTTCCACCAAAATGGAGTAACTCTTTTATTCCCAGATCCTATTGTTTACAACTAAAAGTCCTAGACATACATAACATAACAAAGAAGCATAGAAAGGCTCTGAAATGTCTAAAAATTATACGTTGTTTGGAACCTCAGAACTTGAGGAAGACAATGAGGTAAGTTCCCTAAGTGTCTTTTTTGTCTCCCATATTTACATGAAAAAAAACACTACAGAAGGACCCAACACAGAAGCACCCAAAAAAACACAGATAAATAAGCTTCAAGAAAATTCCATTCCCTCTAAGGAAAGGGCCAGAAAATAGTGATCACCAACAGAAACTTTTTGTCAATACCTATCTTACTATAACCAAACACCAGTGGAAAAATCTATCTATTCCTCATGTTTTACCAGGGATGGAGAAAGTGTTCCTTCAGCACATTCCTCTACCCCATAGAAGCAAGTGTTGGTGTTAGTGAGACTGAACATGGTGCTACTATTTCAGATCCTGCCAGGAAGAAGCAGATGACACTCTGATTCCTTTGCCAGCTGCTGTTGGACAGAGTGAGGAGCTAATCTTCCATGCATCTCCTAGAAGAAGCAAATGCTGTGTAGGTTCTCTTGCCTGGGTAGTGTCAGTGAGGATTAGTGGTGAGCCAAATTCTCTTGCCTGGATAGTGTCAGCGGTGTTTAGTGGTGAACCAAGCTTCCAAGTCTCCCTGTGAGCAACAAGATTTAATGAAGTGATGAGAGGCTGGAGCAAAGCACCAGTCTGCCTCAATTGCCCTGCTAAATACCTCAGTGTTCATGGAGTACAATGGAGAGATGAACCTCTATATCTGCATGGCAACAATGAGACTGAAGGAGGTGAAGAGAAACAGAGATGTTAGATAATGTGCTTGTCTCATGCCCAGTTGTCAGTGGGGCCTCGTGGGATACTGATACTCCAAACCTACCTGGAACCAATGGTATTGAATGGGGCAATCTGAGGTAAAGTTACTCAACTGTTTCCCCCACTCTTGCTGTCAACAGTCCTCTGTGAAAGCTGAATTTCCTCCCCCATTGTGCAGATATTTTAGTTTTTTAAATTTTGGTAAAAGTCACTAGTGAAACCATCTGGTCCTGGTATTCAGTGTGTTGGGACATTTTTGATTGCTTATTCAGTCTCCTTACTTGTTATTGGTCTGCATATTTTCTATTTCTTCATGATTGAATCTTGGTAAGTTGTATGTTTCTGGAAATTTATAGACTTTTCTAGGCTATCCAATTGTTGGCAGAAATATTCATAATAGCTTTTATAATTTTGTGTATTTCCATTTATCTGTTGTAATTTCTTCTCTTCTGTTTATGATTTTATTTATTTGAGTCTTCTCTCTTTTCTCTTTTTTTCTAGCTAAAATCTTGTCAATTTTATCTTTTTCAAAGAGCCAATTCTTAGTTTTGTTAATCTTTATTATTTTCCTAGTCTCAATTTCATTTATTTCTACTCTAACCTTTATTATTTCCTTCTCTCTTCTAACTTTGGTTTAGTTTGCCCTTTTTCTAGTACCTTGAGTTGTGCTGTTAAGTTATTTTTTAGATCTTTCCTTTTTACTGATGTGTGTGTTTATAAACTAAACTTATAATCTAAACTTTTCTCTGAGAATTGCTTTTGCTGTATCCCATAAGTTTTGGTATGTTATGCCTCCACTTTTGTTTGTCTTGACATATTTTTTAATTCCCTTTTTCATTTCTTCTTTTATCCATTGTTCAGCAGTGTTGCTCAATTTCCACATAGTTATAAATATTCCAGCATTCCTCTTGTTATTAATTTCTAGTTTCATACACTCCTGGTCAGGAAAGACATTTGATATTTCTATCTTCTTGAATTTGTTGAGACTTGCTTTGTGCTTGGGAAGAATGTGTATTCTGCTGATGTTGGATGGAATGTTCTGTATCTGTCTTTTCAGTTATGTGGTCTACACTGTTATTCAAATTCATTGTTTCCTTATTGATTCTCTAGATGATCTATCTATTGTCAAGAGTGGAGTATTGAAGTCTCCAATTATTATTGTATCGCTGTTTATTTCTCCTTTTACTTTTGTTACTATTTGCATTATATATTTAAGTGCTCTGAAGTTGGGTGCATAATTATTTACAATCATTTCATGTTCTTGATTAATTGACCCTTTTATCATTCTGTAATGATTTTCTTTGTATCTTGTGACCATTTTTAGCTTAAATACTATTTTGTTTGATATAAGTACAGCTGCCTTTACTTTCTTTTGTTTACTATTTGCTTAGAATAGCTTTTTCCGTTTTTTCACTCTCAGACCAAGCATGTCCTAAAGTTAAAGTGAGCATTTTGGATATCATTGGATATCCAATGCAAAAAAGTTAAAGTGAGCATTTTGGATATCATTGGATATCCAATCCAAAAAATATCATTGGATATTTTTTAATACAGTTAGTCATTCTGTCTTTAGATTGTATAATTTAATCCATTTACTTTTCATGTAATTGATAGACAATGACTTATTATTACCATTTTGTTAATTTTCTGTGTTGTACATCCTTTGTTTTAGTTCCCTCACTTGCTATGTGTTCTTGTAGTTTGCTGAATATTTTAAAGAGGATTATTTTGAATTATATGTCAGTTCATAGATCTCCATTTCTTTAGGGTCAATTTATGGAGCTTTATTAGTGTCATTTAAATGTGTCATTTTTTATCTTATTATTCACAATTCTTTTATCCTTTCATTGGTATCTGCACATTTGAATAAGCAGTCTCCTCTTCTAGACTTTATTGGTTCGCTTTGGAATGAAAGGAGCTTCACAAGTCAGTTTAGCTCAAGGTACTATTTAGGTCAGCTGGTAGCATTCAAGGGTAGACAGAACTTGTTATCAGTGTCTTTGTTTGGGTGATATTACTGCCTGTGCTCTTGGGGAGTGGAGGGGTACTCCTGCCTGGGCTCCATGGCTGAGTATACCTATTGGCTGGGTTCAAACAGGGTTTCATGTTGAGCTCTCTGGTTGGAAGTGGATGTTGGCTGTGTTCCAAAGTCAGCTGGGTCCACTAGTCTCTGCAACCACATCTGATTTGGTGGAGCTTCCAGCTGTCCTCCCCAAACAAGCAGATGGTGCCATTGGCTGGACTCCACATTCAAGTGGGGCCACAGGCCAGGCTTCACAGTTGGAAGGGCTTCAGACCATGTTTGAGAACAAGTGGAGGAATGCACTTGTAGTTAAATAGAGCAACAAGCTGGGCTTTGCAATCAGGTAGGCTGTTGGCTGTGCTCAGCTGTTGTTCAACGTCACTAGCAAAGGTCTCTGGACACAGATGGGTGGGGCTAGAGATTGTGTTCCACACTGGGGCTAGGTTGCTTTCTTGGTTGTCTGGTCAGCTGGGGCCACAGACTGTGCTTTCCTATTGCCCAGACTCACTGGTTGAGGTTCCTGCCTGGGTGAGATCACAAGGTGTGTTCAGTAATAAAGCAAGGCTTTAGGCTTTGCTCTGCCATTGAGTGGGGTTACAAGCTGGGTTTAGTGGTACTATAGGATGGGCTCCAAGGCTTCTCAGGGTCACTTTTCAGTGACCTGGTTATGCAGAACCAGATACTATGCTCAACAGTTGGGCAGGGCTACTGGCTTGGCTCTCTGCCCTGGTAGGTCATTGGATGGGCTCTGCACTTTCCACATGCCTTTGGCTGCACTTCCTGGGGGGTTAGGACTTGGAGACTATGCTTAGCAACTGGGCAAAACTATAAATTTGCTCTCTTGCCAGGTAGGCCACAGGATGTGTTCCACAGCTTCTGGACATCAGTGGCCATAATTCTCAGAGGGTCAGGACTGGTAGTTGCATTTAGTAGTTGAACTAAAGCAAAATAGTTCCCCTGCCTGGACAGAGCCTTACAATGGGCTCCACTGGTATGGCTTGTTGGTTAGGGATCCAAATCAGGAAGAACTACCAACCAAACTCCTTGGATAGAAGGAGCTATAGCTTCAATTCTGAAATGGGCAGATCCACTGCCTGAGTTCTCTGCTCAGGAACCACTGTAAGCAGAAACATAGCCAGCCCAACAAGATCTGAATGCTGGTTGCTCTAAGTCCCTGCCTGCTTCTCCATCTCTATCTAATACCAGTGATCAAACTCAACAGAGTCCACCATTGGTCCCCATGGGATGAAACCCGCCTCCCAGGAAGTGTCCCACAATCCCGGGAAGCTGGATGTCCATCTTGGATTCTCATTTTCTTACTGGAGAAACCGTAAGTTCAGTGGGGCCCTGTCAATGTGCTGGCCTCAGATAGAGGCAATGTGGTTAAAGTGAAGCCACTCTTCTGACCTTTCTAATGTGGTATTTCCTGGCCTCTGTGGGCAGGGGTATGTTTCAGTCTCACCCTTGCATTCTGGGATTTTCAAAGTGGTTTCTTGTCTATGTATAGTTTCTAGATGATCTTCTTGTGAGGGGAACTGATGTCAGGAATGACCTATGTGCATTTCTCTTGAAGTATGTTAGATTCACTCATACAATGAAGTACTATGCACCAATTAAACAAGAAATTACTAATAAATTTGACATGGATGAATATAACATGATGTTTACTAAAAGAAACCATCCACACAAAAGAATATAAGCTGTATGATTCAATTTATATGAAGTTCAAGAAAGATCAGAGAAAACTAATTTATGTTGATACAAGTCAGAAAAACTGTTGGCTCACTAGCTACAACTATTGATTGGAAAAAGGCATAAGAAAACTTTCCATAATGGAATAAGTGTTCTGTATCTTGAACTGTGTGGTAGTTATAAGGGTGTTTTTATATGTAAATTGTTATTGAGCTGTACAATATTTATTTTAATTTTTAAAATGTGTACCTCAACTGAAAAAAATGAAATACCATGGGAAAAAACATGTTAAAAAGATAAAATTGCTAATTTAACAATCAATACATTTTGGGAGGAAGAGTTAAGATGCCAGAGGAGTAGGGAGACCCTAAGTTTGTCTTGTCCCTCCAACACAGCTGGATAGTAATCAAATCATTCTGAACACCCAAGAAATCAATTGGAGGTTTGAGAGAACAAAACCTGCAAGTCTACAGAGAGAAAAATGACCACCTTTTGGAAGGTAGGAGGAGCAGAGAGTTGACTTGGGGGGGATATAGTTATGACCAGGAAGGATTCTGCTTATGGAGGCTACTGCAAAGTAGTATAAGCAGTGGAGCACAATATCTGAACTTTTAGAAGTCTGCTACAGTAAGGACTGGCCTGGCTTAAAGGTGCTCAAGTAGCAAAATGGGGCAGAACCCTAGGTATGACAGCATGGTCTGAGGATCCACTGGGTTGCAATAATAAAGGATGGTGCCAACCATGCTGCATTGTTCCTAGGCATAGCAGCTGGGAAGCTGGGCGAGAGCAGTGGATCTTGGTGCTGGATTCCTGCTCTCCTTTACCATAAACTGCTAACCACTGCATAGTTGAGCAACCGCTTTCCCAGGACTGACTGGCAAATGGCAAAAATATGGTGAGACCCTCCCCTGGAAGAATAGCAGAGGTTTATACCACAGGGGTCCTTAAAATTTTGAGTTTAGAAACTCTATCTCTTGCTTGATTAAAAAAAAAAAATACTTCAGACACAAGCAACAAGCAAGGTGAATGCCGGGTTCAGGTGGAAACCAGGGACGCAAGAAGGGTGACTGGTTGCTCTTCTCTGAGGACCCACTGAAGAGTGGGGAGGAGGGACTTCCAACTCCAGGTCTAGAGAGTGCAGTGCCACTATATTCATCCCCCCATCAGCACTGAAAGCCTTCAAAGAGTAAAAGAGCACCTTTTAGTGGAAGCCAGAGTGGCTTACACCAAGCCCCATCCCCCTGCAGCCTGCAGGCGCATTTCCACTGAAATAAGTCAGCCAAAGAATCAGCACAGCAGGCCCCTCTCCCAGAAGACCAGCACAAACAACTATATGCACCAAGTCTACTGATCAGAGTACTGAAAAGCTGCAGCTCTAGGAGAAATAAAATCTAGCTTCCTTTTTAATTTTATTATGTATTTATTTATTTATTTTTCATTATTTTTTTTATTTTTTCAATTCCTTTTTAATTTTTTATTATTTTTAAATTTTTATTTTTATATATGCTCTTCATATTTTTAAATTTTTTGTTTTGTTTTGTTTTTATTTTATTTTTATTTATTTTATGTTATTTTGTGATCTAGATTCTTTTAACAAGCAGACCAAACACACTCAGGATCTAGAGGTGGTTTTTGTAGGGTTTTTTTTTTGTTTTTTTTTGTTTGTGTTTTTAAAAAATTTATGTGTGTGTGTTTCTTTCTTCTTTTCCTTTCTGAACAAAATGGCAAAACAGAGAAATTCACCCCAAAAAGAAGGAAAAAGAAGTAGAACTCATGGCCAGGGATCTAATCAATACAAATATAAGATGTCTAAACTAGAATTTAAAAGAATGATTGTAAGAATACTAGCTGGGTTTGAAAAAGCATGGAAAACACTAGTGAATCCCTTACTACAGAGTTGAAAGAACTAAAATCTAGTCAGGCTGAAATTAAAAATGCTGAAACTGAGATAATCCCAAATGAAAGCCATAAAATTGAGGATGGATAAGCAAAGGAGTGAATCAGTGACATATAAGGTAAAACTATGGAAAATAATGAAGCTGAAAAGAAGACCTAAAGAACGGTAATGGACCACAAAAGTAGACTTAGGGAGCTCAGCAACTCACGAAAATTTAATAACATTCATATCATAGGAGTCCCAGAAGATGAAGAGAGAGAAATGGGGGCAGAAGCTTATTCAGGCAAATTATGCCTGAAAACTATCCTAATCTGGGGAAAGACACAGACATCAATATCCAAGAAGTACAGAGAATTCTCATTAAACTGAAACTGAAAACATGACAGTCCAAAATCTTTGGGATGCAGCAAAGAGGGGAATTATATTGTAATACAGGACTACCTCAAGAAGCAAGAAAAGTCTCCTAACCTAACCTTACACCTAAAGGAGCTAAAAAAGGAACAGTAAATAGAGCCTAAAGTCAGCAGAAGATGGGAAATAATAAAGATTACAGCAGAAATAAACAATACAGAAACAAAAAGCCAATAGAATAGATTAACGAACCTAAGAATTGGTTCTTTGAAAGATTAATAAAATTCATACATCCATAGCCAGACTTATGAAAAAGAAAAGAGAAAGGACCCAAATACATAAAATCATGAATGAAAGAGGAGAGATCACAACCAACAACACAGAAATACAATCAATTATGAAACTATTATAGAAAAATTATATGCCAACAAAATTGTAATCTGGAAGAAATGGAAAAATTCCTAGAAACCTACAAACTACCAAAACTGAAACAGGAAGAAACAGAAAATTTGAACAGATCCATAAACAGCAAAGAAATTGGATCAGTAATCAAAATCTCCCAACAAACAAAAGTCCTGGGTAGGACGGCTTCCTAGATTCTATCAGACATTTAAAGAGTTAATACCTAGTCTCAAACTGTTTGAAAAATAGAAATAGAAGGAAAACTTCTAAACTCACTCTAGGAAACCTTGATTCCAAAACCAGACTAAGACCCCACTAAAAAGGAGAATTACAGGTAAATATCCCTGTTGAACACAGATGAAAAAATTCTCAATAAAATGCCAGCAAATCAAATCCAACAGTACATTAAAAGAATTATTCACCATGATCAAGTGGGATATATTCCTGGGCTGTGGGGGATGTTCAATATTCAAAAATCAATCAACTTGATACACCACATTAATAAAAGAAAGGATAAGAACCATATGATCCTTTCAATAGATGCAGAAAAAGCATTTGACAAAGTACAGCATCCTTTCTTGATAAAAACCCTCAACAAAGTAGGGATAGATGGAATATATCTCAATATCATAAAGACCATATAAAAAAAAAAGTCCCACAGCTGATGTCATCCTCAATGGTGAATAACCCAAAAGCCTTTCCTATAGTCAGGAACAAGACAAGGATGTCCACTCTCACCATTATTATTTAACATAGTACTGGAAATCTTACTCTTAGCAATCATACAACAAAAAGAAATAAAAGTAGGCATATGAAGTTGATGAAAACTTTGTGTAGAAGCTGATGATATAAGAGGGCAAAACTAGAAAATAATTTTAATAATAATCTAACTAGAATTATTACAATATTATAATTATAACCTAAATATTAGGCTAACTTTTAGTTTTGTTGACTGTTTCCTTCATTGTGCAGAAGACTTTTCTTTCTTCTCCTTCTTCTATAATTAGAATAATAATTCTAATAATTCTACCTGAATATATAGAAACATGAATTATTTTTCTCCCTTTACTGGAAAAAGAAGTTAATTCGAGCCATTTGGCACCTTACACCATATACACTCTGTTCTCAGTCCAACAAGAGGGGAAATTTACCTTTCAGATATATAAGGCTGACATGACATATAGAGGCTTTTGAGAATATCATTAAAGGCTCCAGAACTTTTTGATGTAGTTTATGGAAACTGCCAGCTTTATTGACATGGATGATGGAATATGGCACTACTTTCTAGTATTTGAGAAGTATAAGGATGGAGCTATGCTCTTTGTGACCATAGGCTACATGACAGTCTATAAGTACTATGTGTACCCAGACAAAACTCAACCCAGGGTAAGTCAGATGCTGATACTGACTCCATTTCAAGGTGTAGGTCATGGTGCTCAACTTCTTGAAACAGTTCATAGATACTAAATTGTATCTCCTTCTCTTCTTGATATTACAGAGGAAGATCCATCCAAAAGCTTTGTGAAATTAAGAGACTTGGTACTTTTGAAGCTTTGTCAAGATTTACCATTTTTCTCAGGAAAAGCTGAAGCAAAGTTTTAACAAACTTATGACAATAGAGGCACAACAAGTTCAAAATAAATAAGCAACATGCTAGAAGAGTTTATGAAATTCTTTGACTACTGGTAACTGACATGATTGATGATAAACCATACAGAAGCTATAGACTGGACATTAAAAGAAGACTAATTAGCCCACATAAGAAAAAACAGGGAGATCGTGCTAAAATGAGAAAGAAGTGACAAACCGGATGAACCAAATAGAAATTTGCACCAAAAGCATGCACCATTAAGAGCTGGAAGAAAGCTTTCTGGAACTTGTGAAAGATTACCAATGTGTTATTGGATGCCTCATTCAAGAGTAAAGATTAAGGTGTAAGAGATGGTCGAGCTTCATTCTTCTACATATAGCTGTCCAATTTTCCCAGCACCATTTATTGAAGAGACTGTCTTTTTTCCATTGTATATTTTTTCCTGCTTTGTCGAAGACTATTTGACCATAGAGTTGAGGGTCCATATCTGGGCTCTCCACTCTGTTCCACTGGTCTATGTGTCTGTTTTTATGCCAGTACCATGCTTTCTTGGTGATCACAGCTTTGTAGTAAAGCTTGAAATCAGGTAACGTGATGCCGCCAGTTTCATTTTTGTTTTTCAACATTTCCTTAGCAATTCGGGGTCTCTTCTGATTCCATAGAAATTTTAGGATTATTTGCTCCAGCTCTTTGAAAAATACCGGTGGAATTTTTATCGGAATGGCATTAAAAGTATAGATTGCTCTAGGTAGTATAGACATTTTAACAATGTTTATTCTTCCAATCCAAGAGCATGGAATAGTCTTCCATCTTTTTACATCTTCTTCAATTTCTTTCATGAGTGCCTCGAGTACAGATCCTTTACCTCTTTGGTTAGGTTTATTCCCAGGTATCTTATGGTTCTTGGTGCTATAGTAAATGGAAT
>PISX010036663.1:0-11751 GCA_004024625.1 Mellivora capensis | reverse complement strand
AACCATAAGTGACTCTTAATCTCACAAAACAAACTGAGGGTTGCTGGGGGGAGGGGGTCGGGAAAGGTGGGTGGGGTAATGGACATTGGGGAGGGTATGTGCTATGGTTAGTGCTGTGAAGTGTGTAAACCTGGCGATTCACAGACACGTACCCCTGGGGATAAAAAATTGTTTATAAAAAAAATAAAAATTAAAAAAATAAATAAATATTTAAAAAAATAAATAAATACAACTTACTTACTGTCTTAAAAAAAAAAAAAGAACTCCAGCCTAGGATACTTTTCACAAGATAGGATGTTTTAAAAAGACAGTTTTAAACTTCCTCAATTTGAAGCTCCTTCTTCCTCAGTGGATCTTGTAACATTGGTTTATTTACTTTTCAGTGGGATGCAGTATTCTCCCTTTAAGTCTGGCCTGTCTCAGAAATCCCTTGCAAATTGCCATCTTCAGGACTTGCCATCACATCGTTCAATGTAGCTGCTCATCACTGTGCCCGTTAGTCACGACTCTGTCATTAAGCAGCCAGGCCAACGGGCCGAGTCACCTGACCTCATCCCACCTGCACTTCCTCAACCTGTAATATGACAAGACTAAGCTGTTCCCTAAACAGCTCCTTCTGGTTTTTCTTTCAGTCTTAATAGCTTATCGTTTTATCACGTTATAACAGCCGAGGAAGGAAACAGATTTTCACAGAAACTAAAACAGAATTTCTCCTAAACATTTTTTTTATATACAGGTATTTAAAAAACCATTTTCCTCTTATTCTTCAGGGATGCAGCAACTTCAACAAACACAGTAATATCAAACGCTGAATCAGAGAATTGGTGAGAGTTCAGATGATGAGGTAAATGGCTCAACAAGGGACAGAAAATTAGACAAATCCTGCATTCACCCAATCACATGATCTGGCTGATTTCCAAAATTTCTGGGCTGGGGCGTGAAGTGATTTTCTCTGTGGTATCACCCTGTAAAGGCAGAAATAACAATTCCTCATCTTGTTCTATAGGCAGAGAAGTATACAGGCAGGATTTGGATGGCAGACGGGGAAATATGAGACATACGATGGCCAAGACACGGCAAGATGTGAGAGAGCATGGTGATGCGGCTCCTTCTTTAAATCTACTTTCCTCAAACACATCCTTTTGTTATTTGATGCCCAAAAATATAATGTGTATAATTTGGAGAATAACGTAGGTTTCAAATTTAAAAGATATGCTATATACTAAAGGACAAATTTACCTCTCTCCTTTTTGAGTTTAACTGCCGCTCCAAAAGAAAACTGAATGATGACTTAGTTATTTCCTATGCCAAAGTTAATGTAAGGGATGAAAGCAAAGCCAATCACTTCCAAGTCAGTATGTCTTTCATTAATAAATAAATGTAATTAGTACTATTTGTATTAAGGCCAAACTTTTGCCAAAACAAACAAAAAACCATTTAAACTGTTTCCCAAAATAAAATTTGAAAAATTTATGTGTGGTCTCCTTGAATAAAAATCTATACAAAAATATGCATATTTGATCACTTTAACACTTGGTTATTTCAACATTCTGCTTAGTGTGAAATGAGCTTTTAATAAACTTCAATACAATTGGAGCAATTCAGCAAGAATAATTTAAAGTGCTAGTCATGAAACCACATCTTTACCTTCTTTCTTTGCTTGACACTGGGCCCAGCTGCAGGGAGTGGGGTGCACACATGGTCCCCGGCTGTCAGCTGTCTCAGCGTCCCCCACAGCCACTGACAGCACCTGGCCTGAGGTCTCACCCCCTTCCAGGGCTGCCTATATCCAGCGGCAGGTAAAGGAAGGGAGAAGGTCAGGGGGACACTCAGCATGGCAAATAGCCTGGGCTGTCTTGGGCCCGCACCTCCGTGTAACTTCTTCCTCAGCCTGATCCCACTCCCTCCTATTGCTCTTCAAGTGGCACTGAACCCTGGTCTCTGTGTCTCACTGGTTTGGAGAAAACAACCTGTGACAATAACATAAAGGGCTCTGAGATACGATGTTATTCAGTGAAAAGAAGTAAAATGGTTAAAACAGTACGTGACAAACTGTAGAGCACATAGTAGGCCCTCAATAAATTTGAACAGTGAGCAGGAAGAAAAGCAAAAAGGACACGGTAACTGCAATGCATTTTGCAGACAGAGGGAGGGGGCTGAAAAAGTTCAGGTAGAAAATAATTCCAAGACTAAAAATCTGGCCCTTGGGATGTAAGCTCCTGAAAGCTTACATATTAATTATCTTAGCATACCCAGGGCCCAGTACAGTACCTGGTACATACTAAGAATTCAATAACTAATTGCTAACTGGGAAGTTAGTAGCACTGACATTTATAGTAACTTGGTAACCCTCTTGTGGGTTTGCCAAACTATGCCGACACAGAGAAGTTCTGGAAAGGAACGTGGGATTTTTGTTTTCACGGATTTTTTGTTTGTTTTATATCTGCATGGATTTTTTTGAACAAAAACTTCACTTAATCCAAATAAAGGTCTGCTTTTACATGGCAACTAACAGACTTTTAAATGCAGGGGAGCTATTTCTTTAAAAAAAAATTTTTTTTAAGTTCTTAAACACTGTTCTTTAAGTGCTCACGATACCTCTCTTTGAAAAATAATCTTATTCTGCACATTTTTCCCCTAAGAGTTTAAATTTAAGAAGCCATACCAAAAAAAATGTTAAAAGTTTGACCATCTTTCATTTTACCTTCAGTTTCTTTGAAGGCAAATTAACTGATTTCTCTATCTTAGAACAACTACACAAATCATCTCTTGGATCTGTGTTTCTATCCATACTAAATCTGCTCCCAGTAAGCAGGCCTATGAAAGGAACCCCTAATTGAGGTCTCTGCTTCTATTCTCACCAATAAATGCCACCATAACCTAAGACTCTCTTTGAAACTCTGACTTCTGTCATGTTACCCATAGTTCTTTTACTCCGAGGAGAAAATCCACACTCTGGAGCCTCATACCAGAACTAGAACAGTTAGCCCTTCCCAGCATTTTATCTCATGCTGCTCTCGGGCATGAACCAGACTGAAGGACTCTGTACTCCACATATTCTAAATACGCTCTCCCTAAGTCACCTCATCCTCCCTCCTACCAGACTTGTAGACAGTACCGAGTTATGCTTATGATTAATTGGTAAACCGGAACATAATTTACCCAGTATTTATATCTCATTATGTATTTCCTTTCCATGTTCCCAGTTAAAAATATAACTCAAGCCTCATTAAAATAAGAAACACCTGGACCTTGGGGCACCTGGGTGGCTCAGTGGGTTAAGCCTCTGCCTTCAGCTCAGGTCATGATCTCAGGGTCCTGGGATCAAGCCCCGCATCAGGCTCTCTGCTCAGCAGGAAGCCTGCTTCCCGCCCCCCCCCCCCACCCCCCGCCTAGCTCTCTGCCTACTTGTGATCTCTCTCTCTCTGTCAAATAAACAAATTTAAAAATTAAAAAAAAAAAAAACACCTTACAAAAAAAAAAAGAAACACCTGGACCTAGGACATGCACTGACCTCCCCCACCCCCAACCCTTTCATCGTTTAGGTGCTGGGCAGGAGCTGCCTATAGACCTGGAAACCAAACAAGCATCAGGGATCTGTGTACCTCCAGGAACATCAATAAAATGCTCTCAGCTTACTCCATACAGGTTAAACTACTATAAAAAGAAATTTTAAAAATATACTTATTAAGCAGATACAATTTTCTTTCTTGTTTATAAATCCAGTGGTAAGTGATCCAGAGCTGGTAAAAGAGCTCTGCATTCCTCAACACATGGCATCTCTGATCTAAGGTGGCAGCCCACTTCTCCTGACTTTCTAGGCGACAGAAAGGGATAAAATACCAGGGGAGTATACACGCTCCCTTGTAAGGACATGATCCATAAGTGGTATACATCACTTCTACCCACATCTGTTATTCAGAACTGAATCACATGGTCCCTCCCACCTGCAAAAGAGGATGGGAAGTCTTATGTCTGGATAAAACTAAGGTTCTAAAACCAAAAGAAGAATGGATAATTGGGTATAATTAGCATTCTCAGACACAGAGAATCCATTTCTGCTTTTACTATGGCAACAAACAATATACTCTATACTGAAGCTTATCTTATTCACATGAGCTGAAATTCCATCAAAATAAAAAATTAACAATAAAGTAAATAAGTAATGACAGCATAAGATTATATCCCAATGATAAAACAGAAACCCACAAGTCCACACTCTAATCAATAAATAAGTGAATGAATAAATAAATAAAAAGAAGATAAAGATCTTACCTATAGCAGAATACCAACTAAGATATTATACAATCATTATAAAATAAGAAAATTTCCACTTGGCAATCATCATGATAACTTCCCCTCTCAAGAAACATCAATAAATGCTAAAACAAGTAGATGAAAATTGGATGATAATCTCAAAGTAACTCCCCCCAAATGCTTATTATTTACAAGGTAAAGAGTAAATAACTTTACATTGGGGAGAAAATCCCCAAACATGACCTTATTCAAGTGGTCAAAGAGCATCCCCGGACAACTCACAGCATCCGGTCCCCAACAGGGATGCAGTGAGAAGAGTACACCACCACCTTGGGAAAGTTACTGTCAAAATTGTGTAACCTGAATCTAATCATGAGAAAACATCACAGTCTCCAAAATAACTGGCTGGTAACCTTCAAAATCATCAACTCCGCAGAAGTCAAGCAAGGCCTGAGGAAATGTTCCAGATGAAGGAAACTGAAAGGGCAAGGCAGCTCTATGTTGCACTTGGATCCTTTTGCTACAAAGGACATTATTAGGACAACTGATAAAACTTAACTGGGGTCTCATCAGAAGGGTGGATGGGAGTTCTTCACATCACTTTCTCTCTCTCTCTCTCTCTTTTTTTAGAGAGGGAGAGAGAAGTGGGGGGAGGGACGAGAGGGAAAGAGAGAATCTTAAGTAGGCTCCACACCCTGTGCAGAGCTTGACACTGGGCTTGATCCCATGACCCTGCAATCATGACCTGAACCGAAATCAAGAATCAGATGTTTAACCAACTAAGCCCCCCAGGGACCTCTCTTCACATCGTTCTTACAACTAAATTGTTCCAAAGCAAAAAATACATTTTTAACAATACCACTGTCATTGACTTCATGAAATTCTACATCTTTTGCAACATTTCAAATTTTTCTTGGTAATCAATCTGCATCACAGTTAGATTAGACAATTTGTGAAAGAGACTAAATGCTATTTCGTCAACAGATGAGAAAAAACATTGGTAATAAATAGAGATGATGCCTGAATGCAGATTAATTTTGATTATTTTTGCATTAGGATGATAAATTCTATTTCCTTTTACAATCTGTACCTGTGGAACCACATCTTATTAATTCTTATATTGTCTCTTTCAATACTCATCACAAACCTATGCTATGAGTACTTTATTATCCTCTTTTGCAGATGATGAAAATGAAGCTTAGAGGTGTGATGTGATAACAACATTTGATCTCCATCCCTGGTTCCTAGTATAGAGCTTTTAAAATTCTCATAACTTCCTGAGTGGTAGGGGTTAAAGAAGCATCTTTAGTTTTTTGTAATAAGCCCTTTGCCCCATTCTTCAGTTCATGATACTGAGGTGACTCCTGGAGGATGGGGTCTAACTGACATAGGAACCAACCAGGGGTTAGAGGACTGGAAGTTTCAGTCACACTTCCAACTCTGGAAAAGGGAGGAGGGCTGAGGATTGAGTTAATCATCAATGGCCAAAGACTTAATCAATC
This sequence comes from Mellivora capensis, assembly GCA_004024625.1. Taxonomy (NCBI): domain Eukaryota; kingdom Metazoa; phylum Chordata; class Mammalia; order Carnivora; family Mustelidae; genus Mellivora; species Mellivora capensis. The sequence continues at coordinate 5,992 of PISX010036663.1, read as the reverse complement.
ATCCCTACATAATAGAACCTCCGTAAAAACTGGAGAACAGGTTTATAGGGCTTCCAGGTTGGTGACCAACTGCATGCTGGGAAGGTGATGTACCCCAAACTCCACAAGGACAGAAGCTCCTGTCCTCAGGACACTTCCAGACCTCATCCTATGTACAGCCTCACCTGGCTATTCATCTGTATCCTTTATAACATCCTTCATAATAAACCAGTAATAATAAGTAAAGTTTCCCTGAATTCTGTGAGCCATTTTAGCAAATTATCGGACTCCAGGTGGGGGTCAGTAGAATCCCTGATTTTTAGACAGTGAGTCAGAAAGAGACCTGAGGCTGGCATCTAAAGTAGAGGGCAGTCGTGCAGGGATGGTTCAATACCTGCAAATCAATCAAAATGATATATTACATTAATTTAAGAAAGGATAAGATCCTCTCAATAGATGCAGAAAAAGCATTTGACAAAATGCAGCATCCATTCTTGATAAGAACCTTCAACAAAGTAGGTATAGATGGAACATACCTCAACATCATAAATGCCATATATGAACGACCCACACCCATAATATCATCCTCAATGGGGAAAAACTAAGAGCTTTCCCTCTACGGTCAGGAACAAGACAGGGATGTCCACTCTTACCATTACCATCTAACAGAGTACTGGAAGTCTTGGCCTTGGCAATCAGACAACAAAAAGAAATAAAAGGCATCCAAATTGTCAAGAAAGAAGTCAAACTTTGACTATTGCAGACAACATGGTACTCTATATAGAAAACCGGAGGGGCGCCTGGGTGGCTCAGTGGGTTGGAGCCTCTGCCTTCGGCTCTGGTCATGATCTCGGGTTCCTGAGATCGAGCCCCACGTCAGGCTCTCTGCTCCGCAGGGAGCCTGCTTCCTCCTCTCTCTCTGCCTGCCTCTCTGCCTACTTGTGATCTCTGTCTGTCAAATAAATAAATAAAATCTTTTAAAAAAAAGAAAAGAAAAAACCGTAAAGACTCTACCAAAAAATTGCTAGAACTATACATTAATTCAGCGAAGTTGCAGGATACAAAGTCAATATACAGAAATCTGTTGCATTTCTATACGCCAATAATGAAGCAACCAAAAAAGAAATCAAGGACTCTATCCCATTTACAACTGCACCAAAAACCCTAAAGTACCTAGGAATAAACCTAACCAAACAGGCAAAAGATCCGTACTCTGAAAACTATAGAACACTTATGAAAGAAATGGAGGAGGACACAAAGAAATGTAAAAACATTCTGTGCTCATGGATTGAAAGAACAAATATTGTTAAAATGTCTATACTACATAAAGCAATCTGCATATTTAATGCAATCTCTATCAAAATAACAACAGCATTTTTCACAGAACCAGAACATACAATCCTAAAATTTGTATGGAACCATAAAAGACCCCAAATAGCCAAAGCAATCCTGAAAAAGAAAAGCAAAGCTGGAGACATCACGATTCTAGACTTCAAGTTCTATTACAAAGCTGTAGTGATCAAGACAGTATGGTACTATTTCAAAAACAGATAAATAGATCACTGGAACATAATAGAAAACCCAGAAATGGAGCCACAACTATATGTTTCATAAAGCAGGAAAGAATATCCAATGGAAAAAAGACAGTCTCTTCAACAAATGGTGTTGGGAAAACTGGAAAGCAACATACAGAAGAATGAAACTGGACCACATTCTTATACTGTGGACAAAAGTAAATTCAAAATGGATGAAAGACCAAAATGTAAGACCTGAAACCATAAAAATCCTAGAAGAGAGCCCAAGCAGTAATTTCTCCGGCATCAGCCATAACAACATTTTTCTAGCTATGTCTTCTGAGGCAAGGGAAACAAAAGAAAAAATGAACTATTGGAAGTTCACCAAGATAAAAACTTTCTGCACAGTAAAGGAAACAATCAACAAAACTAAAAGACAACTGACAAAATGGGAGAAGGCTTAGTAATGATAAAGGGTTAGTATCTAAAATCTATAAAGAACTTATCAAACTCCACACTGAAAAAAACAATTAATCTAATTAAGAAATGAGCAGAAGACATGAACAGGTACTTTTCAAAAAAAGACATCCAGATGGCTAACAGACATATGAAAAGATGCGCAACATTACTAATCATCAGGAAAATACAAATCAAAAGCATAACATCTGTCAGAATGGCTAAAATTAATAACATAGGAAACAACAGTTGTTGCAAAGATGGGGGAAAGAGGAACCTTCTTACACTATTGATGGGAATGCAAACTCATTTAGTCACTCTGGAAAACTATATGGAGATGGCTCAAAAAGTTAGAAACAGAACTACCCTATGATTCAGCAATTGCACTAGTAGTATCCTTTATCCAACTGCACTACTATTATCCTTTACCCAAAGGATACAAAAATACAGATTTGAAGGGGTAGGTGCACCCTGATGTTTACAGCAACATTATCAATAATAGACAAATTATGGAAACAGCCCAAATGTCCACTCACTGATGAATGGATAAAGAAGATGTGGCATATATATGGAATATATACCAAGAGTTGGAAGAATAACAAAAACTGTCCCATTAATTCTCACCTGTGTCTGCCTCATTGCCCGTTCCACTCGGCGTGTGCTTCCTCGCTCAAGTTTTGTCCGGAGGATCAAGGCTGATGTCTGAATGGCCCAAAACTTTGGTTGTGAAAGCAAAAACTGATGGAAGAGAATTTAAAAACACACAAAAAGAAGGGGTAAGTGCAGTGATCCCACTCTGATTAGTACAAAATTAATTCTTTCAAAAGTATCAGAATACAGCTGAATGCAGCTCTGAAAATCTTCTCAGTGAAAAATAATAAAACATAAAACATGTGCTGCCAAATATTTTTGTGAATAATTTGTTCATTTAACCTAGTGGATCCAATCTATTGAATAAATCCCTTAAAGGAATAAATCAAAATCTTTCCAGATAATCAGAACAATAGGCAGACTATATCACACTAGAAATTCATAAATCTTTTTATCTCATAGGTTATAAAAAATGTGAGAAAATAAGCTACCTCAAAATATCTCTCCCAAATTTGAAATAAATCTTTAAACAACCAAATCATACATAAAAACAAATCATTAGAAATCTGATAACTTTTCACTTAAAATACATCCTAATTCATAAATACAAATCAAACTTCAAGTATACAGAATGCCCAAGAATTAAGTATTTGTTCACTTAAAAGCAAAAGACTTTTCTTCAATTCATATTACAGAAATCCATTCTAAAATGTATGAGAATGCTTTCTGGCCTTGGTTAGGGCAGTGAGTCTCAGATTCAGCTAAAATGCTTTCCCAGAGGGGATATCTTAATAAAAACTGGCCTAAAACAAAATATCGAATACGCAAGGACTAAGTCCTAACCCCAGAAATCTGTGAGTGCCATGAGCTCAGAGAATGTAGTAGACACCATTGACTATGACTGCACATGGAGTGGGGAAAAGTAAAAGTTCTGGGTGAATGAAAATGGGCAAAATGCATGATGACGCAGTAGGGACCGCATAGTGTAATGAACACAGTTTTCGATCTCTGCTGATAATGTAGAATCCACACTATTTCCTGGAGATCATTCATACCTGTAACATTCAGCCAAGACTGCTGCGAAACAAGGGAAAATGCCTGTTTGTCGGAAAGCTGACTATAGCCTTAATTAGTTGCTTGTTTCTAAAATTCAGTGTGGAAACACCCTAGTTAATTAAGAGTCCAATGAATCACTCAAAACCTAGCTGCACATTAGAAGGACTTGAGAAGCTTTTAGTATTTTTTTAAGTAAATCAGACCTCTGAGAGTAGCATCTGGCAACTGTGTTTTTTAAAACACTCCCCAAGTAATTCAAAACCATAGCCAAGTTTAAGAACTATGAGGCTAAACCAAGAAAATAACCATCAAAAACCACAAAAACTCAATATTAACAGCAGTTTTTGAGTGTTTGTGACTCTAGGAATGACAGACTACTTTACTAAGTGACTGCCTCTAGGATTTTCCAAAGACTGAATCATTCTAAACCCTTGCTTTATTACCAAAGAGTAATTTTTTTTTTTTTTTTTTTAAGTAGGCTCCACACCCAGCATGGAGCTCAATTCGGGGCTTGCATTCATGACTGTGTGATCAAGACCTGAGCCGAGATCGAGTCAGATGCTTAACAGACTAAGCCACCCAGGTGCTCCTCCAAAAAAAATACATTCCTTATCAGAATTACAGAACAGAATGGGAACTGTATTATAACAAGTAATTTTTATTAGAACAGTGCATTTATTTTAGGGTAGTCTTCTTAATATTTCTTATCAACTTTGCGCCTTACACTGAAGGAAAATTTAAAACTGAGGCCTTGAATATTTTTTTTTGAAACTACTGTGTCAAATATTAAAGTATAATTTGAGGGAGGTATAAAGTCACAAGAAACACTGATCTAATTATTTTAAGAAATTGTGATACACATTACAATGAAGGAAATTCAAACTGAATTCATGTAGAAATACAAGTTACAGAGTCCTACGTACTTGCAGAAATGGATCTTGGAGTGAAAATCCTAGGTACTTATTCGAAGAGCAGGTGTATGTGTTTGTTGTCAAAGTTTCTGAACACCATTCACAAAACTCTATCAGCAAAAGTTAAATGACTCTAAGAAGAGCTTTATTAAAAAAGATAGAATTTATTTAAAAAGATAGAATTTATGTGTTATATGTTATGCCCAGTTCCACTTGTTTTTTTCCAAAAAGAATAAAACAACCTCTTTATTTCTGCTGTTCCAGTCTCTGAGATACAAAAGCACACAAAATCCTTAATGATTGGCTATTTTTTTCATAAATTTTTTTTTCATAAATAGCCAATCATTAAGGATTTTGAGTACTTTTGTATCTCAGACAGTGTGGATCAGCAGAAATAAAGAGGTTGTTTTATTAAGTTCCACTTTTTACTATAGAGTGGATAAGTGGTAAATTTTTCCTTTCTTAGAATTCAATTCTTCAATAATATCTCTTGAATAAAATTTGCATCAATGTTAACAGACAAAAAAAGAACTACAAGGCTAAGATAACACAAGTATTTGGTTTTGGTCAAATTCATTTATCACTCCAAATTCTTATTAAGAGTTAGCAGGAGGGGGGTGCTTGGATGACTCAGCCAGTTAGGTGGTTAGGCGTCTGGCTCTTGGTTTCGGCTCAGGTCATCATCTCATGGTCCTGGGATCAAGCCCAGTGGTCAGGGTCGAGGTCCGTGCTTGGTAGGGAGTTAGTTTCTTCCTCTGCACCTCCCCCAGCTCGTGTTCATACTCTCTCTCTCTCTCTGTCAAATAAAAAATAAAATCTTTTTTTTTAAGATTATTTATTTATTTATTTATTTGACAGAGAGCGATCACAAGTAGTTAGAGACGCAGGCAGAGAGAGCGAGAGGAGGAAGCAGGCTCCCCACCTAGTAGAGAGCCCGATGCGGGACTTGATCCCAGGATCCTGAGATCATGACCTTGGGCTGAAGGAAGAGGCTTAACCCACTGGGCCACCCAGGCACCCCTAAAAAATAAAATCTTAAAAAAAAAAAAAAAAAAAAAGAATTAGCAGGAGGTCCTTCAATGGAGTATAAATTCTATCTCAGTCCCTTATTGTACCACCGTGAGTTACCTGCATGGCCCCTATAGACATCTGAATTTTGAACTCTGGATCAAAGCTAACACCTTTACAATAAAAGGGAAAATGATGCATCAACAGGTTAAGCCACTTGCTCTGTGTCACACCTTCATTAGTAGCAAAAGCTGATTCTAATACTTGGGTCTCTTGACCCCCAGCACAACATCTTTATAGCATTTTTTCAACACTTTCCCCAGATATGATAACCTCCCAGAAGTGATGATACCACCCAGGAAATTCTGGTAGAGCAATGTAACCATCAGACTCAGGAAAGAACACTGGGTAGCTGCTCTGCTAAGTGGAGCAGGAGTAAGGAAAGAATGCACAAATAAGGGAGGAGAAGCATCAGTA
>PISX010036662.1:0-11724 GCA_004024625.1 Mellivora capensis | reverse complement strand
TGTATCTTTGGGATAAATACCCAGTAGTGCAGTTGCAGGGTCATAGGGTAGCTCTATTTTTAATTTCTTAAGGAATCTCCATACTGTTTTCCAAAATGGCTGCACCAGCTTGCATTCACACCAACAGTGTAAGAGGGTTCCCCTTTCTCCACATCCTCTCCAACACTTATTGTTTACTGTCTTGTTCATTTTGGCCATTCTAACTGGTTTAAGGTGGTATCTCAATGTGGTTTTGACTTGAATCTCCCTGATGGCTAATGATGATGAACATTTTTTCATGTTCTGCTAGCCACTTGTATGTCTTCTTTGGAGAAGCATCCATGTCTTCTGCCCATTTTTTGACATGATGATCCGTTTTTTTGGGTGTTGAGTTTGAGAAGTTCTTTATACATCTTGGATATCACCCCTTGGTCTGTAGTAGGACTCTCCCTTTTATTCAAATCACATTTAGGAGATGAATATTTACTACTAAATATCTAGGCAGTGTTCCATCCTCCCCAGTTGTCATGCACTTTTTTTTACTTTACTTTTTAAAAATTTGAATATAGATCCAAAAAAGGTCCGTGTACTGCTACTTATACATAGTGTGTACACTTCATTCTGGAGGCATATGATGTCCAGTTGTGTCTCTTTTAGTGATATCTAGTAATCATTGATCATCGTTGCCTAGATCCGTTCACTTATTAGGGGTTGCAAAATTCAAATACTTTATCATTCCTCTGTATTTATTAGCCGGAGTATTTCTATAAAAAGGTGGCTTTGGTCATTGGGAACTCTTTCATGTTGCCTCTTGTGTCCTTTTGATATGCCCCCATATAGTCCTATATCTCTCAAGGACATTAAATCCATACTTTTAAAAAAATTTTTTTAAATTTATTTATTTGTCAGAGAGAGGGAGAGAGAGCAAGCAAGCATAGGCAGACAGAGTGGCAGGCAGAGGCAGAGGGAGAAGCAGGCTCCCTGCTGAGCAAGGAGCCTGATGTGGGACTCGATCCCAGGACGCTGGGATCATGACCTGAGCCGAAGGCAGCCGCTTAACCAACTGAGCCACCCAGGCATCCCTAAATCCATACTTTAAAACATTCCCAAAAAAGGAAACTCCAGGGGCACCTGGGTGGCTCATTCTGCTCCACCTATGAGTCTATCCTCCAAAACCATGGCAACCCACTGATCCTTTACTGTCTCCATAGTTTTGCCTTTTCTAGAATGTCATAGAGTTGGAATCACAGAGTACATAGCCTTTTCAGATGGGCTTGTTTCATTTAGAAATCCACATTTAACTTTCCTCCATGTCTTTTCATAGCTTGAGAGCTCATTTCTTTTTAACATTCCATAATATTCCACTATCTGATGTACCACTGTTTATTTATCCATTCACTTATTGAAAGATATCTTGGTTGTTTCCACATTTTGGCAATTACGAATAAAGCTGCTATAAATATTTGTGTGCAGATTTTCAAGTGGACATAAGTAATATATGTATTTTTAAATTTTATTTATTTATTTGGCACAGAGAGAGAGAGATCACTAGTAGGCAGAGAGGCAGGCAGAGAGGGGGAAGCAGGCTCCCTGATGAGCAGAGAGCCCGATGCGGGGACCGATCCCACGACCCTGAGATTATGACCTGAGCTGAATGCAGAGGCTTAACCCACTGAGCCACCCACGTGCCCTGAGATTTTAATCTTTTTTTAAAGTAACTTTTACCAGTTGTGGCTTCTCCAGAAGTAAGAAGTCTACTCGGTTCCTTACATTGCATTCTAGAAGTGGAAGCCTGTCAGTCATTTTTTAAAAAATTAATTTTATTTATTTATTTGACAGAGAGAGAGATCACAAGTAGGCAGAGCAGCAGGCAGAGAGAGAGAGAGGGGAAAGCAGGCTCCCCGTCGAACAGAGAGCCTGATGTGGGGCTGGATCCAGGACCCTGAGATCATGACCTGAGCTGAAGGCAGAGGCTTAACCCACTGAGCCACCTAGGCTGCCCCCTGTCAGTCATTTTAGATCAATCCTAGCCTCCTTGGTAGCTCCCCTCTTCTTCCTTCCTCCTGGATGCCTGGATTTTTTATAGTCCACCTCCCCCCCACTGTTCTCTGTTGTAGCTGAAGAACTCTCGCTGAATGGGGTGTGGCGGGTTTATGAAGAGTCCTGCTCTCCCACTAAGTGCAAATATAAAGTCAAAGGAGGAAGAAGGCAATGGAATGGAGGCAGCAGAGATTGGTGTGATGTGGCCACAAGCCAAGGAATGCTGGCAGCTTCGAGAAGCTGAAAGAGGGAAGGGATGGATTCTCTCCTGGAGCCTTCAGAACTATCTCTGCTGAGACCTTGATTTTAACTCCATAAGACAAATTTCAGGCCCTTGTCCTCTAAGACTGTCCTCTAAGACTAAGAATACATTTATATGGCTTTAGGCTACTCAATTTTTGGTAATTTGTTAGGGCAGCAATAGGAAACTGACACAACAAGGTGAGGTGTTTAATATGGTTACTATGTAGACATTGTGAGGAGACATTGTTTTACTTTTCCTGCTATTATTTCTGCAGTGTCTTAATAAATTAGGATTTGAGTTTACCTAGATCCCATTAGCAGAAAACACCCTGAGCCCCACAAAGAAATACTCCATGGATTTAAAGAAATGTCTTTTAATGACCCCCACAAACTTTTGGAAAATTCATTATATATATATATTGCCGTGTGTGTGTGTGTGTGTTTGGTGTGAAGAATAGGAAAATATAAACCAGGGAGCTATGGCTTTCTGCATGTTCATCTCTCTGCTTCTGACTGTGCAGTGGTAGCAGCATCCTGGGGGGACAGGTCTGCTTCAGGGGGATGCACATGGGGACCAGCAGCAGAGAGACAGGCAGCTCACAGCACAGCTGTGAGTGGATGGGAGCTTTCAGCAATGAGGAGTGTGGCTAAGTGAGCAATACAGCAGAGATATGGGTGACCCTGCTCCTTGTCCAAATCTTCTGAAGGGAGATCACTCCTAAGTCAGGGTTCAGGACAGGACTGCTATGTGCCAGATTCTCCTCTTTGGCCAATGGTCTGCATGCTGTTACCATTTGAGACCTGCATTCTGTTCCCTATGGCATTCATGGATTCTGCCTCAGTGACACCCCTGTTCCCTCTAGGGGATATACCTGAGCATAATACCCGGAGAAGCAATTAGCTGACCAAGAAAACATCCAAGGCAGCTCTGGCTAGGCAAGTTTCATTCAAGGAATATGTAGAATGCAATGAAACTGGGAAATGGGAGAGATCATTTGAGCAGGAGACAGTGTATTGGGTCTCCTCTAGACACCTATGTATGAAGCCTTATCAAGATCTACTTCATGGGGGGGGGGCACCTGGGTGGCTGAGTGGGTTAAAGCCTCTGCCTTCAGCTCAGGTCATGATCCCAGGGTCCTGGGATAGAGCCCCAAATCGGGCTCTCTCCTCGGCAGGGAGCCTGCTTCCCTTCCTCTCTCTCTGCCTACCTCTCTGCCTACTTGTGATCTCTGTCTGTCAAATAAATAATAAATAAAATCGTAAAAAAAAAAAGATCCACTTCATGGGTAGGTGGCCTGTACAGTTGCACAGGGCCCTGTGCTTAGTAGGGTTTAACCCTCTATTGATGTCATCTTGAAATTATTTTTTAATTAATTAATTAATTAATTAATTTAAAGATTTTATTTATTTATTTACTTGACAGGCAGAGAGACAGGCAGAGAGAGGAAGAACCAGGCTCCCTGCTGAGCAGAGAGCCCGATGCGGGGCTCAATCCCAGGACTCCAGGATCATGACCAGGGTCGAAGGCAGAGGCTTAACCCACTGAGCCACCCAGACACCCTGAAATTATTATTATTTTTTTTAAAGAAAGGGCCTGGCATTTTCATTTTGTGCCAGACCTTGCAAACTACAAAGCTGGTCCTGATCTGTGCCTTTATTGGAAGTTGGAAGACAGTTACCTAGTTACCTGGGCCCCTCCAAGTCATTAACACCAGTAATTGGCCCAATGATAAGAACGAATAATATAGTCATTAACACTATAATTCCCAAATCTAGCTGCTTTCCTCCATGGGTAGCTACCCCATTGTCCACTATTTCCTGCCACATTTAGTCCTCTTACTACCTTCCTTCAAGCTTGAACATTGACTAATCCATTGTCTCCACGTAGGGAACCAACGTGTGTAATCAAAACCGTAATATTTTTGTGGCGATGCCACAGACAGTCGGAGTAGTTTGTCAGGTAAGTATGGCAGCTTTGACCATCTGCCTCTCACCTCACAGTTGCCAGAGAAGGTCGGAATGATACCCTGGGTAAATCTGGGGGAAACCGATCTCTGCCTGCGTCCAGGGAAGGGAAAGGTAGGAGAGTTGGAGGGGCAAGTTGAGTCTGCTCCCTGCGTGTGTCCTTCCTTGTCAGGTCATGCATGTTGTCAGGCTTGGAAGAACCACATGAAGAAGACTAGGGGTGTGTGGTCATTGAAAGACTTTTTCCAGGCCACACGTCTTCTTTTCCTCTTGGTTCCCAAAGGTTTAGACTTTTGGCTTTGTACCTGAGTGCTGTTAAGTTTTGAATGAGTAACTCGAGATCTTCATGAAAGACTGCCATAAAAACCCATATCATACAATCCCTGGGAAATACCCCCAGACTCTAAATTTGGAAACACCAAGCCACATGTCTGAGTTCCTTCTTCCCCAAATCACCCAAAAGTCTCTCCCTCTATCTGGGAAAGATGATCAGACATTGTGGCTGGCTCTGTATGCCTTGATTTGCATCATTTAATAAGGGCCTTTTGGATCCACCACTATGACACAAAGCAACAAATATAGCTTTGGAAATTTTGGTGTGATAGCAGACACATGGGGAAAAAGGTTTCAACTTGACAAACTAAAGCAGCCCCCAAATTGTGGGGCAGTATTTCTGTCTCCTTAAAGGCAAACTCCTCCTTCACTAGCGCCACCCAATCAGAAGTTCCTGGCTCAGGGGTTTCAAAGGGTACAAACCCCTTTTCCTTACAGTTAAAACAAAAGCAGCAGCTCCAACAGCTCCCTTGGAGAAAACTTGGGAGCTCATCATCTCTTCCAAGGGTGAGCCTGGCCTCAGAGCAAGGAGCCGTGAGATGCAGTGGGACACAGGGATATGATGGGGACAGACTCTGGTCTGAGAGGGGACCAGGTACTGTGCCAAGCAGCCCCGCAAGGAGGATGCTGCCAGAGGGGTCGTGGTGGAGGGTAGGGTGGGAGTAAAGAGACTGACTGACCCAAGGTCCACCTGTCTCATATTTAACAGGACAGACTTGCTGAATAACGCACCTTCCAACACTTGCTCTCGTGACACACTGAGTGCTGCCTGACAACCCATCCATTTCCCTTAGCAGGACATCAGTGTCCTCAAGGTGGGGCTTTAGAGCCGGAAGGCAATTTAAAGACCACCGGGTCCAAATCCATCTTTTTCCTGAAAAAGAATCTGAATCCCTGCCTGTGTGAATATGGTTTCATTCATCTACCTAGGGATACCCCAATCACTAATGGCACAGGAAGCCAAAACTCAGTTTGCTGGGTCCTTGCAACATTTAAGGAGACGGTTGTGTGATTCATAGTGTCGCAGATAAGGTAAGGGGAGGAGCCATGGGTGGGGAGAGGTAGCCCTTCTACAGACACAATGTGTTGGAAACCCTTTTGTTGCCTTCCCGAATTCCAGGGTTGCTACCAGTTTACTGTTTCTGCAAAGAGTGTGCACTATCTCCCTGGGTCTCCCCTGATCTATTTCTTTTTTTTTTTTTTTTAAGATTTTATTTATTTATTTGACAGAGAGAGAGAGATCACAAGTAGGCAGAGAGGCAGGCAGAGAGAGAGGAGGAAGCAGGCTCCTGGCTGTGCAGAGAGCCCAATGTGAGGCTTAATTCCAGGACCCTGAGACCATGACCTGAGCTGAAGGCAGAGGCTTTAACCCACTGAGCCACCCAGGCGCCCCACCCCTGATCTATTTCTGATTCAGTGTAAGCGAAAATGTGGAATCAAGGACCTGAGAAGGAACCAGGAAGAGGCCATAGTGTGCAGTGGTCATGCATGAGCATGGTGGTCAGACAGACTTTGAATTGGATCCCTCCTTTGCCCAATGCCCATCAGCACTGGACCTTGGGCAAGTCTCTTGGCATTTCTGAGCCACATCAATTTCCTCATTTAAGTGATTAGGATAGAGGTGCCTGTCTGGTTCCATCAGAAGAGCCTGTGTGTGACTTTTGATCTCAGGTTCATGCTCCATGTTGGGTGTAGAGATTATTCAAATAATAAATAAATAGACCTTAAAAATTAGAATAATAAAATTAGCTTCCTTGCAGGTGTTTTGAGGAGTAAAGGAGAAAATGTACAAAAGCTATTCATCAGGGGCTTGTTATATAGTATACATTCAGTAGGTGTTATATTAAGAAAAAGTTAAATTTTTTATTGTGGGCAATATTTTTTCTTTTCTTTTTTTTTTTTAAATTTTACTCATTTATTTGATAGAGCACAAGCAGGTGGAGGGGCAAGCTGAGGGAGAGGGGAGGGGGTGGGAAAAGCAGGCTCACTGCTGAGCAAGGAGCCCGACATGGGGCTCGATCCCAGGACCCTGGGATCATGACCTGAGCAGAAGGCAGACGCTTACAGGACTGAGCCACCCAGGCACCCCAGTTGTGGGAGATTTTCAACTCACTCAAAGATAAAGAGAACTTCCGTATACCTTCAACAATTACCAATTTGTGTCAATCTTGTTTCACCTATAAACCCCTCCCATCCATCCCAGATTATTTTGAAGCAAATGTCAGACACTGTATCACTTATCAGTAAATATTTTAGTATGTATGTCTGAAAGATAAAGACCATTAAAAATATGACTTTTTCAGACTTTGAAAGGCAATTAGAAATAAAAAAATTACCAGATGTATTCAGATTCCCCGATGGTCTCATAATTTTAAAAATTGTTTGAAACCAGATCCCAATAAGGTTCATAAATTGCAATTATTTGATATCTCTTAAGTTTAGCTTAATGGAAAAGTCTCTACCTTCCTGTTTCTGTCTGTGAAATTTTGCTGTTGCTGTTTAAGAAAGGGCCAGTCTTCTGTTCAACAGTTGGACAGAGTACATCTTGTTGATTAAATCCTCCTGATGTCCTTTAATGTGCTTGTCTAATTTCAGTGTTTTGTATGAATTTATATATAAGGAGCAGTTTGATCAGATTAAGGTTTGCCTGTTTTTTTGGGTGGGACTATTTCATAAAAGCTGTTGTAAACATACATCAGAAGGCACATTACGTTCCCTTCTCTCTCTTCCTGTGATTTAGCAGATACTAATGACAGCCTAGAGTAAAATTGTTTCATCGAGTGTCACAAATTATGATATCCTAATTCCATCAGTCTTTATTCGTTTATTAGATGGAATAACCCTATAAAAAGAAACTTCCCTCAACGTTTCTTCCATTTCCATGAGGTATAGTTAGACAACACAGAAGACATGCTTGATTCTTTCCCTTTATTTGTCCATATTCAGAATGATGAAATTATTTCCAGGCATACTCTGAAGGGAACAACTGACTTCTTTTAAGATGCTGATATTATGAAGTTGTGGATCTTAGCATTAGCATATTTGATCTATTTCAATCCATTGGAAATATTATTCTGTGGATCCTCAATTGCCCCATCTCTGCCAGAGCCTCTTCAGGCTGACTCTTTAGTCCTTTTGATACGATGTGGGTAATTTTTTAAAGTAATCTCTACACCCAATGTGACCTCGAGATCAAGAGTTGCATGCTCTGCCGACTGAGCCATGCAGGCGCCCTGTGGTCTGAGTAATTTTTGATAGCATCCTTGCTTTATAGTGTGACGAGACAGCCTAGGATCCACTTGCATGTTTCCTAGACCAGACCTGGGATCAGTACTTTCTCCTAAGAGTCCTAGTATTTTTAGTGGGAAATGGCATTTGAAGAGCACAGTATGGGCACTCAGGATGCTCATTGCCACTAGGCTTGTCACTGGCCTTCAAAACTACACACACACACACACACACACACACACAATGCTAAGAACAGAATAGGATTCCTGAAAGCAATTTCAGATTATTTTGGCAAGTTTTTTCCCTTTTGACCTTATGGTATATTCCACTAGGGATGGACAATGAAATTACTGCATTTTCAAGTTTCTTTGACCAACTTTTTGTGTGGTTTGTCCATCACACCAAATACTATATGTGTCATTTGCTTTTGATTTTTACGGGTATTTTTAAAAATATGTATGTATGTATGTATTTAAAGTAGGGCTACCTGGGTGGCTCAGTCGGTTAGGCTTCTGCCTTCATCTTGCATCGTGATGCCAAGGTCCTGGGATTGAGCCCCACATCGGGCTCCCTGCGCAGTGGGGAGTCTGTTTCTCCCTTTGCCCCTACATCCCATGCTCTCTCTCACTCTCTCTTGCAAATAAATAGATTAAATAAACAAACAAACAAACAGATAAAGTGTCTCCATGCTGAAGCCTAATGTGGGGCCTGAACTTAGCGCTGAGATCAAGTCCGGAGCTGAGATCAAGAGTTGGCCATCTAACCAGCTGAGTCCACAGGTGCCACTTACTACTAGTGTTTGAAAATATGGTTTTGTTGTATAGTTAAATAAACTATTACAGGTTTCCCCTACTATCTGAAAGCAGAACATTCCTATAAAATCTTTCATAAACCAAAATGAAGAGAAACAATTACCATTAATGTATATGGAAAAATTTGTGGGGTATTCCCAGATCCCCCAAAGTCACCTCCCTTATACATTTCCAATAGCTTTAGACACAATTTGCTAACAAATGCACAAAATCAATTGACGCAAAGTCCACATGTTCACATGGTTCAAAGCTCTGGCAGCTGGATGCTGAAATGCTGTGTGGGGTTCTTGGGGCTTGGCAGCATCATTCTCACGGCCCAAGATGTGTGTTGCCTCTCCAGTGGCTCATCTAAATGTGAAACAAATGCTGAACACTGTTTCTGCTTTCAGCATTTTTTGTAAAAATGAAAATCCTCTTTGAATTTACTTTGACTAGTAAAAACAAGTTCATGTGTAGGTCTTTCATAAAAGCAAAGTGGTATGATTCGACTTTATTTTTTTATTTTTAAAAAATATTTATTTGTTTGTTTGTTTATTCGATAGAGAAATAAACAGAAAGCACAAGCAGGGGGAGCAGCAGAGGGAGAGGAAGAAGCCGGCTCTCCTCGGAGCAGCGAGCCCAATGTGGGGTCTGATCCCAGGATCCTGGGAACATGATCTGAGCTGAAGGCAGAGGCTTAACCAACTGAGCTCACCAGGTGCCGCAAATAATTTGAGCTTTAAAAAAAAGCAGGGAATACCGGTACATGTTTTCAAGATCAAATCTGTGAAATCTAAGTGTATTTAAAGAAGTGTAGTTTCCAGGGGTGCCTGGGTGGCTTGGTGGGTTAAAGCCTCTGCCTTCAGCTCAGGTCGTGGTCCCGGGGCCCTGGGATCGAGCCCTGCGTCGGGCTCTCTGCTCAGCAAGGAGCCTGCTTCCTCCTCTCTCTCTGCCTGCCTTTCTGCCTACTTGTGATTTCTGTCTGTCAAATAGAGAAAATCTTAAAAAAAAAAAAAAGAAGTGTAGTTTCCAGCTTCTGTCCTTGTCCCCTCCACCTGTTCCTCCCAGCCCCACAAAAGTAGATTTTTTGTTTGTTTAGTTTTCAGATTTTCTTGCCACTGGTTTTTCATGTACATGAAAAAATATATATATATATATAATAGTTTATACATAATACTTCATGTTTCTCCTTATTAGAGAAATGGTAGTAAACTATGCTTTATTTTCTTCACTTTGCCTTTTTTTGCCTAATGGAATATCCTGGAGATCTCTCCATACTGGCATATAGAGAAAGTTCTCGTTCTCCTCTACACTTCACAGTGTGAATATACCTTCATTTATTCAATCAGTCCCCTATTTATGGGCATTTGATAGATATTTGGTCTTTTGCTATTACAAGTAGTGATGCAGTGAATAGACTTATGCATAATTTTTTCCCTGTATTTTTGTCAGTGTAGCTTTGGGATGTAGGGAAGGAAAAACTCCTCCTCTACCCTTCAATGACCTCCAGCTGGACTAAGAATTACACTTACTTGAGACAGATTAAGAGGAGAAAACAACAATGACAACAACAGAGTGTGCAAGGAGGCCCAGTAAGGAAATTGAGACAAAAAGAAATGACCAAGACAGGCAGTTTTTATACTTTTTAGACCAAGAGACAATGAATCTGGGAGGAATTGACAAAACAAAGAAAGCTTAACTGGGAGCTTCAGTCAATAAGGAACTCTAGAGGGAGGAGTCAAGATGTGGAGAAGCAGCAGCTGAGACGACATCAGGTAGCAGGAGATCAGCTAGATAGCTTATCAGACCATTGCGAACACCTACAAATCCAACAGGAGATCGAAGAGAGGAAGAACAGCAATTCTGGAAACAGAAAATCGGCCACTTTCTGGAAGGTAGGACCGGCGGAGAAGTGAATCGAAAGCGACGGGAGGATAGACCACGGGGGAGGGGTGGCTCCCGGCAAGCGGCGGAGCCACGGAGCACTAAATCGGGACTTTTAAAAGTCTGCTCCACGGAGGGACATCGCTCCAGAGGCTACACCGGGGTGAAGCCCACGCGGGGTCAGCATGGCCCCAGGTCCCGCAGGGTCACAGAAGGAGCGGGGGTGTCTGAGTGTTGCAGAGCTCGCAGGTATCGAAGCAGGAAGCCGGCTACAGAGACAGAGCCAAAGAGTGAGCTCTCAGCTCGGGGTCACCTTGAACCGGCCGCAGGGTGGGTGAGCTCGGAGCGCGGCCGGAGGCGAGGGAGATGGGAGTGGCCGGGGCTTTTCTCTGAGGGCGCACCGAGGAGTGGGGCCCCGATTGCATGGGAGGTATTTTCTTAAAGAGACCAAAATGCCCCACAATTAAGTGGGTGACCCTGTTCTAGTCACCAGTCTAATATATATATATATATATTTTTTTTTTTCTTTTTTATATTTTTTCTTTATTTGTTTTCTTTTTTTATTCTTTTTTTTTCCTGAACTTCTTTTTATCCCCTTTCTCCCGCCCACGATTTGGGATCTCTTCTGATTTGGTTAAGGGGCATTTTCCTGGGGTCTTTGCCACCCTTTCAGTATTTTGTTTGCTCCTTCATATACTCTTATCTGGAAAAAATGACAAGGCGGAAAAACTCACCACAAAAAAAAGAACAAGAGGCAGTATGGAAGGGTAGGGACCTAATCAATACGGACATTGGTAATATGTCAGATCTAGAGTTCAGAATGACGATTCTCAAGGTTCTAGCCGGGCTCGAAAAAGGCATGGAAGATATTAGAGAAACCCTCTCTGGAGATATAAAAGCCCTTTCTGGAGAAATAAAAGAACTAAATCTAACCAAGTTGAAATAAAAAAAGCTATTAATGAGGTGCAATAAAAAATGGAGGCTCTTACTGCTAGGATAAATGAGTGAGAAGAAAGAATTAGTGATATAGAAGACCAAATGACAGAGAATAAAGAAGCTGACCAAAAGAGGGACAAACAGCTACTGGACCATGAGGGGAGAATTCGAGAGATAAGTGACACCATAAGATGAAACAACATTAGAATAATTGGGATTCCAGAAGAAGAAGAAAGAGAGAGGGGAGCAGAAGGTATATTGGAGAGAATTATTGTAGAGAATTTCCCTAATATGGCAAAGGGAACAAGCATCAAAATCCAGGAGG
>PISX010036661.1:0-11786 GCA_004024625.1 Mellivora capensis | reverse complement strand
AAGCGAGCGAGCACAGGCAGACAGAGTGGCAGGCAGAGGCAGAGGGAGAAGCAGGCTCCCTGCCGAGCAAGGAGCCCGATGTGGGACTCGATCCCAGGATGCTGGGATCATGACCTGAGCCAAAGGCAGCCGCTCAACCAACTGAGCCACCCAGGCGTCCCTAGGATCCACTTTAAAGGCAGCTCTTGATACCCCCAAAGGATGTCAGGAAGAGTGTGGGCCAAGTCAGCATCAGGACAGGTCTCCTAAGGCCCCAGAGAGCACTCAGGCAAAGGATGCTCAAGGCCCATGGGCTTCTGTACAAGCTCAAGGTTTCATTTATGGAAGGTCTGGGGCACAATTTCCACCCCCACCCCTTCTGGCTTCCACGTTTGTTTTTTGCAAAACACAGCTAATAAGTGGCAGAGGCAGGATTCCAACCCCAGCTGTCCTTCTGTAGAGTCTCTTGCTCCCTACCACCCAGCTGCAGAAACCGCATGGCCAATAATGTCAAGTAGAGCCTCACTCCTACTCCGAGTTGGGTCATTTCTTTGAGAACTTGTAAAGAGCACTCCTGTGCCTGGCAGAACCAGGTGTGGGGGAGGTAGCGAGGAACAAGACAAGTGACACACGAGAGGTCCTTGCTCCCCCAGGGGGCACAGGTGTGACATGGTAAGTAGTCGAGAGCCATCCCTGCACCACCTCCCACTGGCCACAAGGGCTGCCTGATGGCCGCCAGGATCTCAGCCATCTCGCCTTCATCTCCTCGTCCTTTGCACAACCACCCTCTGGGGATTTAGGGACTTAAAATACCCACAGAGTGGGGTGAGTTGGCTTTGGGCCCGTGTACAGCCCTGGCCAGCTGGCTCTACCCGGCGGTTCTTTCCCCATCCAGCCCTCTTCTCCCCATTTCCCTGCCAGTATGTGTTGACTCCTGAGTTGTCAGGTGGGCCAAGGGGCACGTGAGTCTCCTGGAACTGAGTGTTCCTGTTGAATGGGCAGCCTGTCCTCGGATCCCCGACAGAGTGTGACCTCCCCTCCTCTCTCTTGCAGGTCAGAGATGCAGCTAGGATAATTTCCATTGGGGGAGCAGCCTTTGCAGTCCTTGCTGCCTTTGGATTCATGGCATCACGAAACAGGCAACAGAAGCAATAAGTTGAAGGGCCTGGGGCGCCTGGGTGGCTCGGTGGTTAAAGCCTCTGCCTTCGGCTCAAGTCATGATCTCAGGGTCCTGGGATCGAGCCCCACATCGGGCTCTCTGCTCAGCGGGGAGCCTGCTTCCCTTCCTCTCTCTCTGCCTGCCTCTCTGCCTACTTGTGATCTCTGTCTGTCAAATAAATAAATAAAACCTTTAAAAAATAATAATAAGTTGAAGGGCCTGACCCGTCGGTGGGGACATTATCCACTGAGGGGGTCTGGTTGTGCCATTTTGAGGTTTGGTTTGTGGGTTTCATTCTGTTTTATAGTGAGGCTTCTTTTTACAGAATAAAATAAAGCCCAGTAAGAGAGCACTTTACTGGAGAAAATGCAGCAGGAACTGGCTGGCGTCAAGTCTGTTGGGGGTGCAGAGGGGCTCGGGGCCTGGCCACGCCAGGTGGCGTCCTGGGCCTTGGGCGCTGTTCTCTCCCTTTGTCTCTGTGGCTGTGTCCTTCGTCTTGCAGGAGTCAGCCCAGCTCTGGCTTTTTCAAGTTCAGGGTAATTCTGGTTGCGGGGAGACAGGGGAGCAGCAAGCGAGACCCGCAGCCCTGACTTGAGGGGCCAGAACAGGACCCTATCAGACAGCTAGGACCCTCGGCCTGGAACTAGAGCCAGCTCGGCTTCTCGGACTCTGCAGCTGGAGTCTGTGGGGGTTTTGGCGGAGTCAGAACCAAACCAAAGCCAATGTCTGCCATGAGGAAGTCAGTAGAGGCTCTTGCCGATCTTGTGAAATCCTCTCCTATCTCCCTCTGCTCTCCACACCTGGAATCTGGTGTTACATATAGGAAGTTAGGGTGAGGGGCGGTATCCTACTTCGGGAGGCTACCACAAGGTCTTACAAGCAGTGGGGCACAAAATCAGAACCTTTAGAAGTCTGCTCTGGGGACAGATGTCCCTGGCTGAAAGCCACTCAGTTGGCAAAGCAGGGTGGAATCCCAGGTGGTCTCAGGATGCCCGAGGTCACAGAAAGAATGGGGGTGCCCAAGTGCAGCAGAATTCCCGACCATCTGAGCAGAGAAGCCATCTGTAAACAGCAAACCTCCGCACTGGTTTTTTGCTCCGGGTTGCTAGAAATCATCAACAGGGTCAGGGAACTGCTCTCCCAGCA
The DNA here is from genome assembly GCA_004024625.1 of Mellivora capensis. Classification (NCBI taxonomy): domain Eukaryota; kingdom Metazoa; phylum Chordata; class Mammalia; order Carnivora; family Mustelidae; genus Mellivora; species Mellivora capensis. The sequence continues at coordinate 9,502 of PISX010036661.1, read as the reverse complement.
GGGGCCCGGCAAGCTGCAGAAACATGGGGAGACCCCCTCCCTCCCCCTGGAGGAGTGGAGAGGTGTGCACAAGAGGACTCAAAGTTTGCAGACTCCAAGCTGGGTGGCGGGCCAGAGATAACAACGTTGAGTCAGAGGCTGGGTGAACACAGAGTGAGGAGGGAAACCATGGAGACAAGAGTGACTGCTTGTCTGTGAAGGTGCCGTGAAGAGTTGGGGGTGTGAGCATTCAGCCCTGGGGCTGGAAACCCCAGCGCTGCCTTTTTCGGCCGCATTGGTTCTGAAAGCGCCACCTAGTGGATTCTGGAGCCACTTACACTGAGCCCAGTCCTCTGACGAGGGAGGGCAATTCTGACCTGGGTAGAGCACCTGACCATCTTTGCAATGGGGACCTCCCCCAGAGGACGGGCAGAAACATCCCTCAAGCATGAAGTTTACCCATCATAGAGAACTGCAAAGCTTCAGCTCTTGGGGGAAACAGTATATAGTATTTGTTGGGTTTATTTTTTTATTCTTTAGTCCCTTGGCATTTTTTTCAGCTATTTCCTTCTTCTTTCAATTCTTTTTTATTCTTTTTAAATTTTTATAATATAAATATATACATTCTATACATATAATTTTTGGTTTCCTTTCATTGTATTTTATTTCAGTTTTGGATATATGTAGGTTTTGCTTTCTTTCCTATTTCAAGATCTAGTTTCCTTTAACAAGCAAACCAAAACACAACCAAGATCTAGTTGTTTGTTTTGTTTCTTGTTTGATTTTTTCTTCTTTTGTTCTGTGTCTGTTTTTTTCTGTTTTGTTTTGTTTCTGTTGTTTTTGTTATTGTTGTCTTTTCTCTTTCTTTATTCTATTCCTTTCTGGACAAAATGATGAGACAGAGAAATTCATCCTAAAAGACAGAACAGGAGGTAGTACTCACTGCGAGGGATTGAATCAATGTGGATATAACATAGACGTTTGAAGTAGAATTTAAAACAATGATTATAAAGATACCAGCTGGGACTGAAAAGGCATAAAAGACACTAGACAATCCCTACCTGTAGAAATCAAAGAACTTAAATCCAGTTAGGCCAAAAATTAAAATGCTATTATGGAGATACAGTCCCAAAGGGACGCTGCAAAAGTGAGAATAAGTGAGGCAGAAGAAAGAGTCAGTGATATAGACAATAAAATGATGGAAAATAAGGAAGCTGAAAAGAAAAGAAAAAAAAAACCACTACTGAATCTCAAAGGGAGACATCGAGATCTTAGTAATTCCATAAGTGAAATAATATGCAGATAATAGAGGTCCCAGAAGACAAAGAGAAGGAGAGGGGCAGAAGGTTTCTTTGAACAAATTATAGCTGAGAACTTCCCTAACTGGAGAACAGAAACAGACATTCAAGTCCAGGAGGCCAGAGAACCCCCCCTCAAAATCAATAAAAATAGGTCAACACCTCCACATATACTAGTGAATTCCAAAGATAAAGAGAAAATCCTCAAAGCAGTTTGGGAAAAGAGGTCCTTAACCTACCAGTGTAGAAACATAAGGCTGGCAGCAGGGCTGTGCACAGAGACCTGGCAGGCCAGAAAGGACTGGAAGGATATATTCAGGGAATAATAAATGGGAAAAACATGCAACCAAGAATACTCTGCCCAGCAAGGCTGTTATTCCGAACACAAGGAGAGAGAGAGTTTTCAGGACAAACAAAAACTAAAGGAACTTGTGAACACTAAACCAGCCCTGCAAGGAATATTAAAGGGGATCCTTTGAGTAAAGAGAGAGCCCCAAAATAATAAAGACCAGAAAGGAATGAGACAATCTACAGGAACTGCTACTTTACAGGTAATACAATGACACCAAATTCATATATTTCAATAGTTACTCTGAATGTAAATGGACTAAAGGCCCCAATCAAAAGACAAAAGGTAACAGACTGGATAAAAAAGCAAACCCATTGATATGCCATCTGCAAGAGACCTATTTTAGTCCCAAAGTCACCTCCAAATTGAAAGGGAGGCACTGGAAAACTATCATGTGAAAGAAAGCTGGATCCTTATACCAGACAAATTAGATTTCAAACCAAAGACTGTAATAAGGGATGAGGAAAGACATTATGTCATAATTAAAGGGTCTATCCAACAAGAAGATCTAACAATTGTAAATATCTATGCCCCTTACTTGGGAGCAGCCAATTGTATAAGCCAATTAGTAACAAAATCAAAGAAATAGATAAGTGATAACACAATAATAGTAGGGTACTTTAACACACACCCCCCCTTAAATGGATAGATCATCTAAGCAGAAGATGAATAAAGAAACAAGGGCTTTGACTGACACACTGGACCAGATGGACTTCACAGATATACTCAGAACATTCCATCCCAAGCAACAGAATACACATTCTTCTTAAGTGCACATGGAATATTCTCCAGAATAGATCAGATATGGGGTCACAAATCAGGTCTCAACCAGTACCAAAAGACTGGGATCATTCTCTGGAAAATTTCAGACCACAATGCTTTGAAACTGGAACTCAGCCACAAGAAGAAATTTGGAAAGAACTCAAATGCATGAAAACTAAAGAGCATCGTACCAAAGAATGAATGTATCAACCAGGAAATTAAAGAAGAATCGAAAAAATTCATGGAAACAAATGACAATGAAAACGCAGCTGTTCAAAATCTTTGGGATGCAGCAAAGGTGGTCCTAAGAGGAAAGTATTTAGCAATACAAGCCTTTCTCTAGAAACAAGAAAAGTCTCAAATATACAACCTAACCTTACAGCTAAAGGAGCTGGAGAAAGAACAGCAAATAAAGCCAACCCCAGCAGGAGAAGAGAAATAATGAGGATTAGAGCAGAAATCAATGAAATAGAAGCCAAAAAAACAGCAGAACAGCTCAACATAACTAGGAGCTGTTTCTTTGAAAGAATTAATAAGATCAATAAAACCCTAGCCAGACTTCTCAAAAAGAAAAGAGAAAGGACCGAAATTAATTAAGTCATGAATGAAAGAGGAGAGATCACAACCAACACCAAAGAAATACAAACAATTATTAAAAAATATTATGAGCAACTACATGCCTACAAATTAGGCAATCTGAAAGAAATGCATTCCTAGAGACAATAAACTACTAAAACTGAACCAGGAAGAAATAGAAAACCTGAACAGAACCATAACCAGCAAGGAAATTAAAGCAGTCATCAAAAATCTCCCCACTGGGACGCCTGGGTGGCTCAGTTGGTTGGACGACTGCCTTCGGCTCAGGTCATGATCCCGGAGACCCGGGATCGAGTCCCGCATCAGGCTCCCCGCTCCACGGGGAGTCTGCTTCTCCCTCTGACCTTCTCCTCGCTCATGCTCTCTCACTGCCTCTCTCTCAAATAAATAAATAAAATCTTTAAAAAAAAAAAATCTCCCCACAAACAAGAGCCCAGGGCCAGATGGCTTCCCAGGGGAATTCTACTAAACATTCAAAGAAGAATTAAAACCTATTCTTCTGAAACTGTTTAAAATAATAGAAATGGAAGGAGAACTTCCAAACTCATTTTCTGAGGCCAGCATTATCTTGATCCCCAAACAGAAAAAGACCCCACCAAAAAGGAGAATTACAGACCAATATTCATGAAGAACAATACAAAAATTCTCACCAAAATACTAGCCAAGAGTATCCAACAGTACATTAAAAGGATTATGCACCATGACCAAGTGGGATTTATTCCTGGGCTGCAAGGCTGGTTCAACATCCACAAATCGATCAATGTGACACACCATGTTAATGAAATAGAGGACAAAAACCATATGATCCTCTCAATGGATGCAGGAAAAGCAGTTAACAAAATACAGCATCTTTCTTGATAAAAACTCTCTGCAGTGGAGAGATAGAGGGAGTATACTGCAATATCATAAAAGTTATATTAAAAAACCCACAGTGAATGTCATCCTCAAAAACTAAGAGCTTCCCCCTTGGATCAGGGACACGGCAGGGATGTCCACTCTCACCACGGCTATTCAACACAGTATTGGAAGTCCTCACCTCAGCAATCAGACAACAAAAAGACATCCGTATCAGGGCATCCGTAAAAAGGGCATCCGTATCAGCTAAGGAGAAGTCAAATTTTCACTCTTGGCCGAGGACATGATAGTCTGTGTAGAAAACCCAAGACTCCAATGAAAAATTGCTAGAACTGATAAAGGAAAACAGCAAAGTTGCAAGACATAAAATCAAGGCACAGAAGTCCATTGCAATTCTATACACTAACAATGAGACAGAAGAAAGAGAAGTCAAGGAATCATTCCCCTTTACAATTGCACCAAAGCCAAAAACCATAAGATATCTAGGAATAAACCAACCCAGAGAGGCAAAAGATCTGTACTCTGAAAACTATAAAACACTTATGAATGAAATTCAGGAAGACATAAAGAAATGGAAAAACATTCCATGCTCCTGGACTGGGAGAACAGATACTGTTAAAATGTCCCAACAACCCAAACAGTCTGCAGATTTAATGCAATCCCTATCAAAATACCAACAGCATTTCTTTTTTTTTTTTTTTTTTTTTCAGCTTTGTCCCAGAGCTAGAACAAACAATCCTAAAATTTGTATGGAACCATAAAAGACCACAAAAAGCCTAAAGGCCTTCTCGAAAAAGAAAAAGCGGGAGGTACCACAATTACAGATTTCAAATTATACTACAAAACTATAGGTATAAAAATAGCATGATACAGGCACAAAGATAGACACAAAGATCAAAAAACAGGATAGAAAGCAAAAAAAATAAAAAATAAAAATCAAACCCCACACAAAAAACCCCATGCTATCATCAATTAACTTTTGACAAGGAAGGCAAGAATATGCAACGGGAAAAATGCAATCTCTTCAGAAACGGTATTGGGAAAATGGGTCAGCTACATACACACAAAAGAATGAAACTGAACCACTTTCTTACACCATGCACAAAAATGAACTCAAAACGGATTATAGACCTAAATGCGAGAAATACAAGTCTGTTGTGTAAGCTCCCCAGCCCCGCTCCATGTCCTTAGATCAGCCAGGGCAGGCTGATCCCGGCTCCAGCCACACTGAGGGTGCACCCCGGCCATCACAGCTTTTCGCCGGCTTCTTTTGGGAGGCCTGTATGCTTATTTTTACTTTTTGAGAGAGAGAGAGAGAGAGCAAACCCGTGCATGGAAGTGGGGAGAGCATGAACAAGAGAGAACCCTAAGCAGGCTCCAGAGTCCAACGTGTGGCTGGGCCTTGATCTCAGGACCCTGAGATCATGACCTGAGGTGAAATCAAGACCGGGAGCCTAACCCCTGAGCCACCCAGGCGCCCATGGAGGCCTGTATCCTTCTTCATGGTGTGAGGATGCACAAGGGGGAGGGGAGACACATGTGTGATGCATAAGAACAGGAACCATGGGCCTGTCTGGGCCTGGGACCTCAGTAAATGGAATTGTGTGGGAGACTCTGGGCCGTGACCGTGAGGCCGCCACCAGTGAGGGAAGGCGTCCCATCCTCCCGTTATCCCTGCTCCTGTCGCTTCCACGAACGATGAGTATCTCTCTCCACATCCTTCCTCTGCCTCGTCACTTCCACACCCAGTGCTCCTGCTTCCTCTCCACTTGGGCTCGCTGGGACCCCCAAGTCTCTGATCCCGCACCCCTCCTGCGGCCCCTCTTCTCCCATCAGCTCAGCCCCATCTCTCCAGCTGGGGGGCCACTCTGGGGACACCCCGACCAGTTCCCCAGAGTGTGGTGCGCTCAGCGTGCCCCGGGCTCAGCCTTCCGATTGGCGGCCGTGGGTCAGGTGCTCTCATTCGGCCAATCAGCTCTGCCCCATGGGGCGGGGTCACCCGGCTCAAACCTGAGATCCGGACCCTGAGATCCAGACCTGATCCGAGGCCAAGAGTCAAACGCTGAACCAACTGAGCCACCCAGGTCAGCGCCCAGGGGCTGCTCCTCCAGCATCTCCATTCTGCTTTCACAGCAGGCTGGATGAAGGGTGAACACATGTTTGGTAAACGCCTAGATGTGCCATGGAATTTGGTCTGAGGTTTGCTTCGTTATCAGCTGAGGGTGAGGCCCGGGGAAATGGCTCACAGGAAGGCAGTCGGACATGTCCATGGTTACCATTACCTGTTGAAACCCGAGAAGTGCACGGGAAGGGGACAGCCCGGCTGATTTGCCACCGTGGGGGCCAGACAATGGCTCACAGAGATGGTTCTAGGGCCATAGCAGGCCCCTCGCAGGTGCCGGCCCCCTTCGTCTTCACAGGGTGGGCCCTCAGCACAGACGGGGCTTCTGGCCAGGTAAGGGGTGGGGGCGGAGGGACAGAGCCCTCTTGTTTCTCCTTCACTGTGCCTGATGCTAATGAACAGACATTCCAGGCATGAAAAAAAATAAATACAAGAGTTGGAATCCAATTTTTTCTTTTCCAAATAGCAGCAATAGAGATGTGAGTCAAGCAGTGTTCCGTGGGTCAAGCCCCAGGCTCCCAGTAGCTTTGAGACGCCAAGATTGGTGCTGGCTCCGCCGATCCCCGGTGGCCGGGTCACCGAGGGTGCCCATCCGGCATGGCTCACCCGCCAATCCCTCCTTGTGGAACTTACTCTGGGGCCAGGTTTGCATCCTGTTCATCACAAATATTGGTCTGTAATTCTCCTTTTTGGTTGGGTCTTTGTCTGGTTTGGGGATCAAGGTAATGCTGGCCTCAGAAAGTGAGTTTGGAAGTTTTCCTTCCATTTCTATTATTTTAAACAGTTTCAGAAGAATAGGTTTTAATTCTTCTTTGAATGTTTAGTAGAATTCCCCTGGGAAGCCATCTGGCCCTGGGCTCTTGTTTGTGGGGAGATTTTTGATGACTGCTTTAATTTCCTTGCTGGTTATGGTTCTGTTCAGGTTTTCTATTTCTTCCTGGTTCAGTTTTAGTAGTTTATTGTCTCTAGGAATGCATCCATTTCTTCCAGATTGCTTATTTTGTTAGCATGAAATTACTCATAATCTCCTATAATTATTTGTGGCTGCCTATTTTTCCCATTCAGCACCCTAAATATATCCTGCCAGTCCTTTCTGGCCTGCCAGGTCTGTGTGGACAAGTCTGCCGCCAGCCTTATGTTTCTACCCTAGTAGGTAGGCACCTCTTGTCCCAAACTGCTTTCAGGATTTTTGTTATCTTTGAAATTTGCAAGCCTCACTAGTATATGTCCAGATAGTCACCTATTTTTATTGCTTTTGAAGGGGGTTCTCTGGGCCTCCTGGACTTGGATATCTGTTTCTGTTCTCCAGCTAGGGAAGTTCTCAGCTCTGATTTGTTCAAAGAAACCTTCTGCCTCTCTCTCCTTCTCTTCATCTTCTGGGACCCCTATTATCCTGATATTATTTCACTTATGGAATTACTGAGTTCTCCACATCTTCCTTCAAGATCCAGTAGTGATCTTTTCCTCTTCTTTCCAGCTTCCTTATTTTCCATCATTTTATTGTCTATATCACTGACTCTCTCTTCTGCATCACTTATCCTCACTTTTGGAGACTCCATTTGGGACTGCATCTCCGCAATAGCATTTTTAATTTTGACCTGACTAGATTTAAGTTCTTTGAATTCTATAGGAAGGGATTCTCTAGTGTCGTCTATGCTTTTTTAACCTCAGTTAGTATCTTTATAATCATTATTTTAAATTCTACTTCCGACATCTACATTATATCCACATTGATTCAATCCCTGGCAGTGAGTATTACCTCCTGTTCTGTCTTTTAGGATGAATATATCTGTCTCATCATTTTGTCCAGAAAAGAATAAAAGAAAGTGAAAAGACAACAATAACAACAACAGAAAACAAAACAAAACAACCAGAGGAAAAAAAGCAAAAACAAAACAAACTAAGAAAAAAATCAAACAAGAAACAAAACAAAAAACTGATCATAGGTATGTTTTCCTCTTTCGTGTTAAAAGAAACTAGATCCTGAAATAGGAAAGAAAGAGAGACTTAGATATATCCAAAACTGAAATAAAATACAATGAAAGGAAGCCAAAAAATATATAGATATAGTAAATATGTATATGTGCTAAAATTTTAAGAATAAAAAAGAATTGAAAAAATAAGAAAATAGCTGGAAAAATAATACTTAAGAACAAAAAATTTTAAAAATTTAACAAAAAACCATGAATGTTGTTTTCCCCAAGAGCTGAAGCTTTGCAGTTCTCTATGATAGGTTAACTTCATGCTTGAGGGATGTTCCTGCTGGTCCTCTGGGGGAGGCCCCTGTTACAATGATTCTCAGGTGTCTTTCCCAGATCTTTGCCCTCCCTTGTCAGAGGACTGGACTGTAAGTGGTCCAGACTCCACTAGATGGCGCTCCTCTGCTCCTTTTAGGCTTTCAGAACCAATGCAGGGCTGAAAAAGGCAGCGCTGGGGTTTCCAGCCCCAGGGCTGAATGCTCGCACCCCCAACTCTTCAGGGCACCTTCACAGACAAGCAGTCACTCTTGTCTCCATGGTTTCCCTCCTCACTCTGTGTTCACCCAGCCTCTGACTCAACGTTGTTATCTCTGGCCCGCCACCCAGCTTGGAGTCTGCAAACTTTGAGTCCTCTTGTGCACACCTCTCCACTCCTCTAGGGGGAGGGAGGGGGTCTCCCCATGTTTCTGCAGCTTGCTGGGTCCTTGCTGGGAGAGCAGTTCCCTGACCCTGTTGGTGATTTATGGTAACCCCCGAGCACAAAGCTGGCAGGGCGGGGGGGTGGGGGGGACACTGTTTACAAACGGCTTCTCTGCTCAGATGGTGGGGAACTCTGCTGCACTCGGGCACCCCCATTCTTTCTGTAACCCCAGGCATACTGAGGCCAAGCGGTCCCACCTGGGAGTCCACGCTCCTTGGCCACCTGGGCGCCTTTCAACCAGGGACATCCCTCACCAGAGCAGACTTTGGAAAATTTCTGATTTTGTGCCCCACCACTTATAAGACTTTGTGGTAGCTTCCCTAAGTGGGCTACTAACCCCTCGCCCTGTCCTCCAATATGTCAGCTGGGATTCAAGTCTCTGCACCTCCTACCTTGCAAAAAGTGGTCACTTTTCTATTTGTAGGATTGCAGCATTTCTTTTCTCAGATCCCCGATTGATTTTGCAGGTGTCCAGAATGATCTGATATCTAGCTGAATTTCGGGGACCAGACGAACTTAGGGTCCCCTCCTCCTCCACCATCTTTTTTTTTTTTTTTTTTTTTATTTGTCAGAGAGGGAGAGAGAGCAAGCACAGGCAGACAGAGTGGTAGGCAGAGGCAGAGGGAGAAGCAGGCTCCCTGCCGAGCAAGGAGCCCGATGTGGGACTCGATCCCAGGACGCTGGGATCATGACCTGAGCCGAAGGCAGTCGCTTAACCAACTGAGCCACCCAGGCGTCCCGTCCTCCACCATCTTAACTTCTCCCAGTCTTGGCATGGCTTTTGGATCCCACTGGTCCCACTGACATTCGAGAAAACAGATCAGCATCCAAAGGAACGAGTGTGTCACTTATTATGAGGAT
>PISX010036660.1:0-11754 GCA_004024625.1 Mellivora capensis | reverse complement strand
CTGAAGAAAGCAAGAGATCAGATCTGTTGCATCATTGGTACTATGGCCATATTGAATAAGTGGCTGTATACCTACTGGACTGGTGCTTCTCCATCTTCCTTTCTCTAAAAGATCTGCTCTTGAATTGCTTTTCCTCTCTTAAGTGGGTATTAGGGAAATAACCATTGTTTTCTTCCTTGGCTTATAGCTATGGCTTCTTGTCCCAGAGTTTCCTGAGCTTGTGAATAATTACCTGGTTTAACTTATGGATACCCTGAAGGCAATAATATAGAGTACTCCTGACTCAGTTTTGTTTATACTTCCCCATGCAAAGTTCTCCCTGTCTAGAACACTCTGGAATGAGAACATTACCAATAGTACTACTTTAAATGTACACAAAAATTTCTAGTAGAGTGTTTTTCATGTTCTTTATACCAGTGATCAGTGCAGGCTTTAGCAGGGAGTGAGGAAAAGTAAGTATCTTCGGTAATGTTGGAAGCCCTCTTTAAAACAGTTTTCTCACTTTTTACATTTCATTTTTCAGGTTTTTTTGGTGGCTAGTATATAGAAACAATTTATTTTTGCATGTTGACCATGTATTTGCTGCACCACTGATTTGTTCTAATAGATTGTGTATGAATTTCTTCAGATCTTCTATGCATATAATCACGTGTAAATGAAACTTTAACTTCTTCATTTTCAAAGTATATGCTATTTGTCTCTTTCACCTTTCCTTCTTGTACTGACTTCAACCTCCAGTATTATGTTCAATGTAAGTGGTGAGAGCAAACATTTTTTCTTCTCTGACCCCAGAGGGAAAAGCATTTGCTACTTCACAATTCAGTATTTTCTATATTAGCCAAAGGCCTTTATAGATACTTCATCAACTTGAGAAATATCTTTCTCTTCCTACTTACTGAGTATTTTTGTGGTGAATAGGTATTGAATTTCACTGAATGGCTTTTCTGCATCTATTGAGATGATCCTTTGTTTTTTTCTTTTTTCTTTTGCTAGGGCGTTTTGGTTAATAATAGCTTTTCAAATGTTAAATGTACTTGGTAATGGTGTGTTAAGCCTTTAATAAATTGTTGGATTAATTTGCAAATATTTTGTTTAAGATCTTAGCATTCATCAGGGATATTGGTCTGTAACTTTCTTTCTTTATAATATTTTTGTCAGATTCTGTTATTAAAGTTATACTGCCCTCATAAAGTGAGTTAGCACATATCCCCTTTTCCTCATTTCTGTGAAAAAGTCATATAAGATTAGTATCATTTCTCTCAAATTTTTGAAAGAATTTGCCAGTGAAGTCATCCTAGCCTGGAGTTCTTATAGCGGGACCATTTTTAATAACAGATTCCATTTCTTTAAAATATATGAGAATACTAGATGTTACATTTCTTCTTGTATCAATTTTGATAAACAGATTTTTTTCAAAAATTTCTCCATTTAATCTAACCTGTCAAGTTAACTTTGTTTTGAATTTCCTTCTATTATGTTCTCATATCTGTAGGATCTGTGGTAATATCTCAGTTTTCATGACAGCTATTGATAATTTGTGTTTTCTTTTTTTTTAATTCATCAGTCTGATAAATAGTATATCATTTTTATTAATCTTTTAGAAGACCAATTTCTGATCTTGTTGATTTTGTCTGTTGTCAGTATATTTTTCTATTTCACTGATTTCTGTTCTTAAGTATTTCTTTCCCTCTAGTTTCTTTGGGTTAAATTTGGTCATATTTTTCTAGTTTTTTCAGATGAAGGTTTAAATAATTGATTTTCAGTGTTTCTTCTAATTTTTTCATTAAAGCAATAAACTCTTCTCTATTTATTTATTTTTTAAGTAGGCTCTAGGCCCAGCATGGGGCTCACACTCACCAAAAGTCACATGTTTTACCAACTCAGCCATCCAGGAACTCCATAAATTCTCTTCTAAGCCCTGCTCTAGCTACATCCTCCACATTTTGCTAGACTGCATTAGCAATTATTATTTGAATTAAAATATATCTACTTTTCATCCTGCTTTTTGCTTGACTCATGGGTTAGTTGGGAGTGTGTTGCTGAATATTCAGATATTACTGGTTATTTTTTGTTATCTATTTTAACTTTAACGTCACTATAGTCAGTGACTATATTCTCTGAAAATATTCTTTATGTGATTTCAGTCCTTAGACATTTGTTAAGACTTTTGCATCATCATACAGCTCAGTATACGGTTTATTTTGGCGACTGTTTTATGTGTGCTTGAAAATAGTGTTATTAGGAATGCCTGAGTAGCTCACTCAGTTAAGTGTCCAACTTATTATTTCAGCTCAGGTCATGATCTCAGAGTGGTGAGACTGACCCCAAAATCAGGCTCGGAGCCTATAGAAGATTCTCTCTCCCTGCCCCCTGCCCCACACCCCACCCCACATCCCATCCCTGCTTGTATGCATGTTGTATCTCTCCCTCCTTCGAAAGAAAGAAAGAAAGAAAGAAAGAAAGAAAGAAAGAAAGAAAGAAAGAGAAAGAAAGAAAGAAAAGACAAGACTGTTATTCTGCAGTTTTGGGTGAAATGATTCATAAATGTCAGTTGGGTCAATTTGGCTATTAAGGCTGTTCAAATCTTCTGTGTCCTTACTAGTTGTTCTCGTTTGTTTCTTTGTTTTATCAGTTACTGAGATCAGCAATTGTGGATTTATTTATTTCTTTTTAATTTCAGCCAAATTTTGCTTTTCATATTTTGAAGATATGCTATTAGATTCACATGTTTATGATTCTTCCATCTTCCTGTTGAATTCACCCTTCTAGTATTATGAAATCTCCCTCTTTATCACTAATAATATTTCTAGCCTTTCTACCTATTTTTTTCTGATATTATTTTGCCAGACCAACCTTGGCATTTCTATAATATATGATTTTTTAATCTTTATACCTCCACCTTTGCACTTAAAGTGTGCCTCTGTGAAATAGTACATAGTTGGGCATTTTCATATAGAGTCTGACAATCTTTGCCTTTAAGTTATAATTTGGTCCCTTTTATTTTCATTTAATTTCTGACATGACTGAGTTTATGCCTCCATGTTGATATTTGCTACTTTTCCTACCTGTTCTTTGTCCCTTTGTGTTTTTCTTTACTCCGTTCTTTTAGATAAATCAAATAAATTTCTAAATTCCACTGTATTTAATATTTTTCAATCTTACATTTTTCTAACTTTAATAGTTTAAATGGACACAGATTCTTGATTGGCAAGGAATATGGTACTGAATAAAAATCACACAGAAAGGCCATATTTGAAGGACAAGCATCTTGTTGGTGAGAAAAGGCAGAGCAGAGAGCCTCACCATTAAGAAGAGCACTGTAGAGCTGACCTTTGATGACTGGGACAAATGAAGGCAGAAAGAGTGCACTCAGATACACTATCCAATGTTCAGGAAGATAACCCTGGCCCCTCCTCTGTCTGAACCTTCTGAAATTTTCTTCCCCATAAAAAAACTTAGTTTACTTATATAAAATTCTTAATTTAAAATAGAATTGATATAATGTTGTCAGAAATACATGATAAAAGGAAAAATGTCAAATGAATAAATGATGAACATTAACTAGAAAAGTATTGTCATAAAGAAGATGAAAATTATGACAGAACAGATGAAAGCTGAACAGATAACATTGAATCACAAAAGCTCAATGAGTTTGTTTTCCCTATAATGCAAAATCACAAATAGAGATACAAGAGACCAGAAAAATGCACAGACAAGCTCCAAAAATGAAAGCTTCAAAAGGAAATTAAAAAATAATCCTGGAAATGAAGATCAAACTGGAAGCAACATGAAAAAGAAAAATATTGTGGAAAACATAATAATGGAAATGGGAGAAAGGAAAGAGAAGAGCAAGGAAAAATAAAATAAAAATGAATAAATACTTTAATGGAGTAGAGAGAATATGTTTTATATATAGAAGACCAATAAGATCCAACATGCATAACTTTCATCCCATTAGAAGAAAACAACAACAACAAAAAAGCAAGTGGAGAGTGGATGAGTATAGGAAAAATATTTAAAGATACAATTCAAGAAAACTTTCTAAAAATAAAACAGAACTTTAATCTATAGATTATAAGGAAATAACTTATTCTGGAAAAAAAAAAAAAAGGATAAACATTAAGATATTACCTCAAAGTTTCTGTTCTTCCAAGATACTTTGAAGGCATTCTGTAAAAATACCAAGTTTTCCAAAAGTAAGATGATCATATAATTTGTTGTTTTAACTGGAACAACTGACAGAGTGAAAATGGGTATTATTAGTCATTACACTAGTACAACAGCATAAGCTGGGGTCGTCCTGAACAACCAGATGAATAAATGTATAGCCATTCTCCCTGTAAGGAGGAAGGAGTCAGGATAACTCCAGAGTTTTCCACAATGGCAATCAATGAGCATTCCTGGCATTCTCAAGAAATTATGTGTAACCTCAGAATTTCACACCTGGACTACAGTTCCCATAGATACTTTCTATTTTTTTACTTTTTAAATGTGTTTTTACTTTTTAAATTATTTATTTTTTTTTAAATTTTTTAAAAATTTATTTTTAAGTAGGCTCCACACCCAGCACAGAGCCCAGTATGGGGCTTGAACTCATAACCCTGAGAACAAGACCTGAGCTGAGATCAAGAGCCAGGTGATTAACCAACTGAGATACCCAGGTGCTCCCTCATGAGCACTTTTTAAAGAAATTACTACAGAATGCAATTTAGCCAGCTAAGATAATGTAACCACATATAAAGCACTGATGAGCATTAAATGCATTTAACTGTATGACAAATTGGGAGATTTTGTTTACCAACCAGAATAATAACACTAAAACTTCTGAGAATGTAAAAATGAAATAACTCAGAAAAACTGGGCAATGTGGAAAGAGGGTGGGAAATATTTCTTTTCCTTTTTATAACCACAAATAAAAAGATATCATTTAAAGCCAATAAATGAAGTTAAAGCATAAGTTATAAAGGTAAGCTTCAAAAAACAAAAAAACAAAAACCCCTTCATAATTAAGTAGAATTGCTTGGTAGATGGGAAAGGGAAATAGGATGAAGTGGAGTTTATTAATTCCAACATTGCTTATGGCAAGGAGTCCAAATATGGTATCTAAAGGAAAAAAAATCACCTTAATTTGGATCACTAAGCGAATGAGAAACATTTAAAATGTAGTGACTCAGTGAGGTTTACCTGTTCATTAATAAGTATTTATGGTCCTACTATGTGCCAGGTGTAGTCCTGGCAAAATACCCATGAACCAAAATGACAAAGCTCCTATCCTAAAAATGCTTCATTTTAGGAGAAGGAGACAGATAGGAAAGAAAGAAACAATTAATATATGGTGTGCTAGATGGCAAGGAGTCCTCCAGAGAAAACTTAAGCTGATAAAGAAGTGCCAGCAGGTAGGTGGGGGACAGAGGAGGGCTATTGTATATAGGGTGGTCAGGGAAAGCCAGGCCACATAGGAATCTGCAGGCTGTCAGAAAGATTCTGTGAGACTGAACACTCTGGAGGGTTTTACACAGTGATCACAAATCAAAGAATCAATAAAGGAATATGAGGTGAGTGCTAAGGAAAGATAGCAAGTGTCAGGATTTTTATATCACACATTGGTCAAGTCAGGGCAAAAAGAGACAATAAAGAACATTTTTAAGACGTTACTAGCACTCACAAACCAAAAATTATGAGAAACATAAGGAATGAGCCAGGAGATTCTCTTTGTCCATGACAGGTCAAATTAATAAAAATGAGTAAGTATGTAAAAGACCTAAACAACATAAATATTGAGGTAGATGAAGACGATACATATACCATATTGTTAAAATAAGCTGCTTTTTAAGTGCTCACAGGACATTCACAAAAACTAATAACGTATTAGGTCACAAATAACATCTCAGTTCTTCTCCCCATATTACCAATAATTCGCCAAAATAGCAATAGCCCTCCCCTCAAAACCATTTCCTAATCACAATGTGATATAACTAGATTTAAATAATAGAGTAAAACCCAAAAGTCTTCTACTTCCAGGAAGTTGAGAAATTCTTTCATAAACAACATTTGGGTACAAGAGACACAACAGTCTAAATTTCATCTCTAGAGAAATAATCACAATAAAAAATTAAGCCAGAACTTCTGAGCTGCAGCTAAAGCACCAATCACAGGAAAAGCATAACTTTAAATACACTGCTCAACATTATGCAAATACATAGAAAACCAGGATGAAATGGATACTTTTCATGGAAAAGATAAATTACCAAAGTTGACTCCACAAGAGACAGGAAACCAAAATGATAAAGCCGCTCACAAAAGATTGCCAAATTGCCAGGTGGTTTCACCATACACTTGGACCCATCTTTTTTTTTTTTTAGACATAGATAACTTCAGTGCTATCTAAATTGTCCCAGGTTACAAACAAGATTTCCCCCAATTTTTTGTAACATTAGCTTAACATTAAAACAAAAACCCAACTATAATAGCATAAACACAACTACAGAGTAGTATCATTAAAAACTTACAAGGTGGGGGGGCGCCTGGGTGGCTCAGCGGGTTAAAGCCTCTGCCTTCAGCTCAGGTCATGATCTCAGGGTCCTGGGATCGAGCCCCGCATCGGGCTCTCTGCTCAGCGGGGAGCCTGCTTCCTCTTCTCTCCCTCTCTGCCTACTTGTGATCTCTGTCTGTCAAGTAAATAAATAAAATCTTAAAAAAACCAAAAAACTGACAAGGTGGGACTGGATGGCTCAGTCCGTAGAATGTGCAACTATTGATCTCAAGGTCGTGAGTTCAAGCCCCATGTTGGACCTTAAAGGAAAAAAATTGACAGAAATTCTACATAAAATATCAGGTAAACATTACATGACTCTTACAATGACCATGTGGGATATATTAAATAAAACATATGGGTGTGGCAATATTAGAAAATCTATTAATTCACAGTATTAAAATACTAAAACAGAAAAAATAATTGTTTCTATTGACTATGAAAATCCATTTGACATGTGCCATTTGAATTGAATTGAATTGAATCGAATCGAATCGAATCGAATCAAATTGAATTGCTAGATTCGCTGAAGAAGAAATGAGTCAGAAGCTGAGTGGTATTTCCAAAGGCATGCCGCTGCTAGAGCTGAGTTTTCTTACACTCATCACCAGTCCCTGTGCTATCCAAGGTGGAGAACACAATTGATTGTCTACTATGGTCTTTTGGGAGGACTTAGAGGGGGCCTCCTAGTCCTGCTCCCTACACCACTCCAAGCAGCTACCACCAGCTAAGCAGACTGACACACAAGAGAATAGATCATACCAAAGGATCCTCTCACATTTCGCTAGGTTCTTCTCATCCCCATCAGCCACCCTGTGGTGCCATTCATTTCTACAGGATGCACCTGGGCTTGTCCCTGCCTCTCCCCTGTACCACTGCCACCATGGGCCTGAACTTTCCTCTCCTGATGACCTCATGCTGCTGGCTTGGCCTTCCTGCATCCGAAGGTTGTCTCTGTCCAATTAGTCCTTCAAACAGCAGCCTTCGAGCAATCTTCGGGAAACTTTTTTTTTTTTAATCATATTAAGCCAGTTCAGAAATCTTTGGTGGCCCCACACTGCAAACATAGGAGTCCGAGGGGCTCCTGGGTGGCTCAGTGGGTTAAGCCTCTGCCTTCGGCTGGGGGCATGATCCCAGGGTCCTGGGATCGAGCCCCACATCGGGCTCTCTGCTCGGTGGGAAGCCTGCTTCCCCCGCTCTCTGCCTGCCTCTCTGCCTACTTGTGATCTCTCCCTCTGTGTCAAATAAATAAATAAAAATCTTAAAAAACAAAAAACAAAAAAACATAGGAGTCCGAAATCAAGAGCCTGACACGGACAGCCAGCACCCACCTTTCCAGTCATGTCCCTTGTTCTTGCCTCATGCAGTCTTCAGAGCCAGTCAAACCATGGACCACAGCCAAATTATCTTCATACTTTCTCACCTCTATTTCTTGTTCATATTGCTCTCTTTCCTGCCTTGAAAACTTCAAGCCCACTTGAAATTCCACCCATCTGTCAAGGTTAAGTTGAAACCCTAAATACTCTGTGAAAATTTTCCCAATCACCTCTACTCTGGTATTTTTCCTGCGATATATTAGCACTAATACTCACTAGACTTACCATATGCATCATCTGTCACCTACTTTAAGCGTATTTTTTGATAAATCGTAATTACGCTGTAAACTCACTCAGGATAGGACACCTGTTCCATACTCCTTTGTGGTCTTCACAGGAAGCAGTGCCACACCTTATTCACTGTAAACTCGCTAAACAATTTCCCCATAAAAGACTTAACATATAAAACAGCATTTCTTTTTTTTTTTTTAAGATTTTATTTATTCATGACAGAGAGAGATAGCAAGAGCTATCCAGCATGGGAGAGCTGGAGAGGGAGAAGCAGGCCCCCCGCCGAGCAGGGGCTCGATTCCAGGATGCCAGGACCACGACCTGAGCTGAAGGCAGATGCTCAACCGACTGAGCCACCCAGGCACCCCCAAAACAGCATTTTCTAATACTTCTTAATGTCAGTGAATCATTCCATATTCTAACTGTAGTTCCTAATGTGAAGAATCAAATATAATCTTGATCAAAGAATCTGGATTTTACTATTTCTACCATGATATCCCTTTGGGGGTAAGAAAAGAGGTTTTAAGTATTTAAATGTAAAGGTTACATCCTATTCGTCAATTGGGGCTCTTTTATATCCTGCCAGATCAGGGCTCATAACCGTTCGACTCTACTATTGGATGTTACCTTATGGCCGAGTCCACTGAATTTAAATGCCTGTTTTAAATGTTTTCATGACAGAGTAATGAATTTTATAATCAATATTCACAAAATACTCCATGTTCACACTGGAAATTTTTCATTAGTGAATCTTAAAGCAGGTTACCTTAATTTTCTTTTTTTTGAACTGAAGGAATAACAGACACATGGTCAGCCCACAAGTATTCAGTGGCCGGCCTGATGAATTTTCACATGTGTGTCTCCTGTCTGATCACCACTTAGATGAGCACATAAAGCATTTCCAGCATTCCAGAAAGCTCTTTCATGCCCTCTTCCAATCAGTATCTGGGTACCCACCCTGCTCTGTCTTCTGTCATGTTTTTGAGCCTCACACAAAGGGAATCATAGAATCTGTACTCTTTTTGTTTGACTTTTTTCACTCTATGCTGTGTGTTTCTGTAGTTTGTTGTTTTATCGTTGCTGCAAGTCACATTGCTTTTGTAATTGTCTACCTTTTGTAACTGATAATTATCTATTTTTTTAAAAGTTTATATATATTTTTATTATTATCTTTTTATTTATTTATTTATTTAGTAATCTCTACACTCAACGTGGGGCTTGAATGCACAACCTGGAAATCAAGGTTCATGTGCTCCACTGACTGAGTCAGCCAGACACCCCAGTTACTGTGTACATTTTTACTGCAACCAATGATAAATCGAATATATACTTATTTAGT
Organism: Mellivora capensis; assembly: GCA_004024625.1. Taxonomy (NCBI): domain Eukaryota; kingdom Metazoa; phylum Chordata; class Mammalia; order Carnivora; family Mustelidae; genus Mellivora; species Mellivora capensis. Next base: position 2,276 of record PISX010036660.1, on the reverse strand, counting down.
AAATATGTTGATATTTCCTTTACATTTGCAATATTTGTCTAAATTTTATACATTTAGCTGTACTATACTTGTGGGTCTAAAATTTCTCATTTTGGGTGGCTGGGTGATGGACACTGGGGAGGGTATGTGCTGTGGTGAGTGCTGTGTATTGTGTAAGATGGATGAACCACAGACCTGTACCCCGAAACAAGTAATACATTATATCTTAATAATAAAAAATAAACGTATAAATGAAATTTCTCATTGTATCCCCAGGTAACAGCAGCTGATCAAATGGATGCTTCACAGCAGTGATGAAAAGCACAATCTGGGAATATTTTAGAACAACTTGATCAATGGTTTTTACCTTCATGAGCCAAGAAGAGACTTAAGAATATTGCAAATATGGCCTTTAATATGTATGCTAGGAAATGTTGGTGAGTTTTGAGGATAGGTGTCTGTAGGTGTTATCTTAATTATTGACGGATTAGGTAACATTAAGCAAGATAAAATATGTAACTCACCTTCTTTCCCACATTGCTTATGTTTGGCCAGGGGAATGTAATATTGCTAGTGCTCTGAGCATCACAGAACAATCACCAAAAATTCAAATTATCATCATATTTATTGGCTTTCATTAAGTTATGTTGTAATAACAAACCACCCCATTCTACACCATCACTTGTCACAAATCTCAGCGCCTTGCTATAACTAATCTCTCTTTTGTAATGCATGTCTATCATATATGGCTTTGCACCACATGTTCTTTATTCCAGAACCTGGGCTAAAAGCAAGATCTATTGAGACATGAGAGACTCTAGATAGAGGGAAAAGAGATGGATGGCTCTGAATGCTTCTTCTGTGTAACACACATTCCTTTGGCTGAAGCAAGTCTTATGGCCAAGTGGGCTATAAAAGGAGAAAGAAAATCTTCCTGTAGGATGAGCCCTATAGGAAAGGAGATGAATGCACTGACCAAGAGTTCAGTCTACCTCAGGAAGTATCATAGTATCATCGCCAACATCACCACTACCATGCATGGCTATGTCATATGAGGTTTACGTGCCTATTCAACCAAAAGTCTGTAGAACTACTTCATTAATGGTGACAACTCCCCACAAGGATGGATAATTTAAAAGTAACATGGAGATACCCCAACACGTAAAAACATTAACTCATTTTCTTAGCATCTGCATTTTCATACAGGTGTACAAATCTTGAGTAAGCAGCCATTGAGGAGGACAATCCATATCCAAATCCACAACTAACACCAGCAACGAGTTGGTCTTTACAGAAGGAGAAATAGCACATTTGAACTAGCAGAGCTCCTACTGCTTAGGTATTACCTGGCTATGGGTTCAAGAATAAATAAGCTGAATGAGTCGGAGTGACTGTCAAATAGCCTAGAAGATGTTCCTGGTCAAACTAACACAAATCTATCCCAATGGAGTGATATTTATGATGACAAGGTGTGAATAAACACCTATACCACCTGTCCAAAGTGAGACTCTCAGCTTTAGAGAGAATGAACTTGAGGTCATCGTGTTCTTTGAGATTAGTTGGTCACTAGCTGCTATGTAGAACTTATGGGTAACCTTGCTTGACTTTGTTTTTCAGGAAGCCTAGGCTGATATGGATAATGGATGCTCTGTATTTGTCTAATTCTCAGGTTGACACCACGTCTTGGCTTTTCCAGTTGGAAGCTGTATTGTTTAAAAGGCAGAAAGAAGCACCTTTACGAAGTAGTCAGAAATCCTAAGGTGTTAGCATTTGTTATAAATAGAACAGAATGTACCTGGTCTTTTATCCAGTTGTACTTTTCTTTTTTAAGTAAACCTCAGAAAGAAAGAGAGAGAAAAAAATGTTGGTATAAAACCAGCTGTGGTATAAGATAGGGGTCAACAAATTTATCAGCAGAAGACCTGATAGTAAATATCTATGGCTTTGAACTCATTTTATGAGGCCAGCAGCACCTTGATACCAAAACCAGACAAGGATCCCATCAAAAAAGAGAATTACAGACCAATATCCTTGATGAACACAGATGTGAAAATTCTCACCAAAATACTAGCCAATAGGATTCAACAGTACATTAAAAGATTATTCACCATGACCAAGTGGGATTTATTCCAGGGCTGCAAGGTTGGTTCAACATCCACAAATCAATCAATGTGATACAACACATTAATAAAAGAAAGAACAAGAACCACATGATACTCTCAATAGATGCTGAAAAAGCATTTGACAAAGTACAGCATCCCTTCCTGATCAAAACTCTTCAAAGTGTAGGGATAGAG